>CAKMHV010000002.1:600000-895001 GCA_927349885.1 Psylliodes chrysocephalus
TCAAGTAATCAGATTTATGTGAATGTATATGATCTTCTGTGTATTTATATCGAAATGTCCTGGAACTGCATGGTTAATCAAATATTCCAAATGTAATGAAAATGGGTAAATATTTTTGAAATTTCGATTACCATTCGACAGTACATCCTATATATGGCCGATTCAACCTATATATAAAGCAATGTTGCTGTTAATTAATCATTACTATGTTTGTCAATCTTCATGTGATCATTCAAAAATGGAAATAACATATCTCAAAATTTTATCCAATTCATGAAAGACGACTTTGTGTATGATTCAAATAATCAGATTTATGTGAATGTATAATATGATCTTCTCTGCATTTATATCGAAATGTCCTGGAACTGCATGGTTAATCAAATAATCGAAACCTATCGAGAATGCGTGCCTATTTTTAAAATTTTTGATTACCATTCGGAAGTGCATCTTATATATAGCCCATTCAACTTATATATAAGACAATGTTGCTGTTAGTTAATCATTACTATGTTTGTCAATCTTCAAGTGATTATTCAGAAATGGAAATAAACTACATATCTTAAATTTTGATCCAATTTATGAAAGACGACATAATGTATGACAAATAATCAAATTTATGTGAATGTATATGAACTTCTATGTATTTATATCGAAATGTCCTGGAACTGCATGGTCAATCAAATAATCGAAACCCATCGAGAATGCGTGCCTATTTTTGAAATTTTCGATTACCTTTCGGAAGTACATCTTATATATAGCCGATGCAACCTATATATTATAAAACAACGTTGCTGTTAATTAATAATTACTATGTTTGTCAATCTTCAAGTGATTATTCAGAAATGGAAATAAACTACATATCTCAAATTTTTATCCAATTCATGAAAGACGATATTATGTATGATTCAAATAATCAGATTTATGTGAATGTATAATATGATCTTCTGTGTATTTATATCAAAATGTCCTGGAACTGCATGTTTAATCAAATAAATGAATCCTATCGAGAATGCGTGCCTATTTTTGAAATTTTCGATTACCTTTCGGAAGTACATCTTATATATAGCCGATGCAACCTATATATTATAAAACAACGTTGCTGTTAATCAATAATTACTATGTTTGTCAATCTTCATATGATCATTCAAAAATGGAAATAACATATCTCAAATTTTTATCCAATTCATGAAAGACGACATTATGTATGATTCAAATAATCAGATTTATGTGAATGTATAATATGATCTTCTGTGCATTTATATCAAAATGTCCTGGAACTGCATGTTTAATCAAATAAATGAATCCTATCGAGAATGCGTGCCTATTTTTGAAATTTTCGATTACCATTCGGAAGTGCATCTTATATATAGCCGATTTAATCTATATATAAGACAATATTGCTGTTAATTAATAATTACTCTGTTTGTCAATCTTCAAGTGAATATTCAGAAATGGAAATAAACTACATATCTCAAATTTGGATCCAATATATGAAAGACGACAATACGAATGCCTTAAATAATTAGATTTATGTGAATGTGTATGAACCACTTTGTATTTATATCGAAATGTCCTGGAACTGTATGGTTATTCGAATAATCGAAACCTATCGAGAATGCGCGATTATTTTTTAAATTTTTGATTACCATTTAGAAGTTCATCTTATATATGGCCAATTTAACCTATATATAAGATAATCTTGCTGTTTACAAATCATTACTATGTTTGTCAATCTTCAAGTGATCATTTAGAAATGGAAAAAAACAACATATCTCAAAATTTTATCCAATTAATGCAAGACGACGTTATATATGATTCAAGTAATCAGATTTATGTGAATGTATATGATCTTCTGTGTATTTATATCGAAATGTCCTGGAACTGCATGGTTAATCAAATATTCCAAATGTAATGAAAATGGGTAAATATTTTTGAAAATTTCGATTACCATTCGAGAGTACATCCTATATATGGCCGATTCAACCTATATATAAAGCAATGTTGCTGTTAATTAATCATTACTATGTTTGTCAATCTTCATGTGATCATTCAAAAATGGAAATAACATATCTCAAAATTTTATCCAATTCATGAAAGACGACTTTGTGTATGATTCAAATAATCAGATTTATGTGAATGTATAATATGATCTTCTCTGCATTTATATCGAAAATTCCTGGAACTGCATGTTTAATCAAATAAATGAATCCTATCGAGAATGCGTGCCTATTTTTGAAATTTTCGATTACCATTCGGAAGTGCATCTTATATATAGCCGATTTAATCTATATATAAGACAATATTGCTGTTAATTAATCATTACTCTGTTTGTCAATCTTCAAGTGAATATTCAGAAATGGAAATAAACTACATATCTCAAATTTGGATCCAATGTATGAAAGACGACAATACGAATGACTTAAATAATTAGATTTATGTGAATGTGTATGAACCACTTTGTATTTATATCGAAATGTCCTGGAACTGTATGGTTATTCGAATAATCGAAACCTATCGAGAATGCGCGATTATTTTTTAAATTTTTGATTACCATTCAGAAGTTCATCTTATATATGGCCAATTTAACCTATACATAAGATAATCTTGCTGTTTACAAATCATTACTATGTTTGTCAATCTTCAAGTGATCATTTAGAAATGGAAAAAAACAACATATCTCAAAATTTTATCCAATTAATGCAAGACGACGTTATATATGATTCAAGTAATTAGATTTATGTGAATGTATACGATCTTCTGTGTATTTATATCGAAATGTCCTGGAACTGCATGGTTAATCAAATATTCCAAATGTAATGAAAATGGGTAAATATTTTTGAAAATTTCGATTACCATTCGAGAGTACATCCTATATATAGCCGATTCAACTTATATATAAGACAATATTGCTGTTAATTAATCATTACTCTGTTTGTCAATCTTCAAGTGAATATTCAGAAATGGAAATAAACTACATATCTCAAATTTGGATCCAATGTATGAAAGACGACAATACGAATGACTTAAATAATTAGATTTATGTGAATGTGTATGAACCACTTTGTATTTATATCGAAATGTCCTGGAACTGTATGGTTATTCGAATAATCGAAACCTATCGAGAATGCGCGATTATTTTTTAAATTTTTAATTACCATTTAGAAGTTCATCTTATATATGGCCAATTTAACCTATATATAAGATAATCTTGCTGTTTACAAATCATTACTATGTTTGTCAATCTTCAAGTGATCATTTAGAAATGGAAAAAAACAACATATCTCAAAATTTTATCCAATTAATGCAAGACGACGTTATATATGATTCAAGTAATCAGATTTATGTGAATGTATATGATCTTCTGTGTATTTATATCGAAATGTCCTGGAACTGCATGGTTAATCAAATATTCCAAATGTAATGAAAATGGGTAAATATTTTTGAAAATTTCGATTACCATTCGAGAGTACATCCTATATATAGCCGATTCAACTTATATATAAGACAATGTTGCTGTTAGTTAATCATTACTATGTTTGTCAATCTTCAAGTGATTATTCAGAAATGGAAATAAACTACATATCTTAAATTTTGATCCAATTTATGAAAGACGACATAATGTATGACAAATAATCAAATTTATGTGAATGTATATGAACTTCTATGTATTTATATCGAAATGTCCTGGAACTGCATGGTTAATCAAATAATCGAAACATATCGAGAATGCGTGCCTATTTTTGAAATTTTTGATTACCTTTCGGAAGTACATCTTATATATAGCCGATGCAACCTATATATTATAAAACAACGTTGCTGTTAATTAATAATTACTATGTTTGTCAATCTTCATATGATCACTCAAAAATGGAAATAACATATCTCAAATTTTTATCCAATTCATGAAAGACGACATTATGTATGATTCAAATAATCAGATTTATGTGAATGTATAATATGATCTTCTGTGTATTTATATCAAAATGTCCTGGAACTGCATGTTTAATCAAATAAATGAATCCTATCGAGAATGCGTGCCTATTTTTGAAATTTTCGATTACCATTCGGAAGTGCATCTTATATATAGCCGATTTAATCTATATATAAGACAATATTGCTGTTAATTAATCATTACTCTGTTTGTCAATCTTCAAGTGAATATTCAGAAATGGAAATAAACTACATATCTCAAATTTGGATCCAATGTATGAAAGACGACAATACGAATGACTTAAATAATTAGATTTATGTGAATGTGTATGAACCACTTTGTATTTATATCGAAATGTCCTGGAACTGTATGGTTATTCGAATAATCGAAACCTATCGAGAATGCGCGATTATTTTTTAATTTTTGATTACCATTCAGAAGTTCTTCTTATATATGGCCAATTTAACCTATATATAAGATAATCTTGCTGTTTACAAATCATTACTATGTTTGTCAATCTTCAAGTGATCATTTAGAAATGGAAAAAAACAACATATCTTAAAATTTTATCCAATTAATGCAAGACGACGTTATATATGATTCAAGTAATCAGATTTATGTGAATGTATATGATCTTCTGTGTATTTATATCGAAATGTCCTGTAACTGCATGGTTAATCAAATATTCCAAATGTAATGAAAATGGGTAAATATTTTTGAAAATTTCGATTACCATTCGAGAGTACATCCTATATATGGCCGATTCAACCTATATATAAAGCAATGTTGCTGTTAATTAATCATTACTATGTTTGTCAATCTTCATGTGATCATTCAAAAATGGAAATAACATATCTCAAAATTTTATCCAATTCATGAAAGACGACTTTGTGTATGATTCAAATAATCAGATTTATGTGAATGTATAATATGATCTTCTCTTCACTTATATCGAAATGTCCTGGAACTGCATGGTTAATCAAATAATCGAAACCTATCGAGAATGCGTGCCTATTTTTAAAATGTTTGATTACCATTCGGAAGTGCATCTTATATATAGCCGATTCAACTTATATATAAGACAATGTTGCTGTTAGTTAATCATTACTATGTTTGTCAATCTTCAAGTGATTATTCAGAAATGGAAATAAACTACATATCTTAAATTTTGATCCAATTTATGAAAGACGACATAATGTATGACAAATAATCAAATTTATGTGAATGTATATGAACTTCTATGTATTTATATCGAAATGTCCTGGAACTGCATGGTTAATCAAATAATCGAAACCCATCGAGAATGCGTGCCTATTTTTGAAATTTTCGATTACCTTTCGGAAGTACATCTTATATATAGCCGATGCAACCTATATATTATAAAACAACGTTGCTGTTAATTAATAATTACTATGTTTGTCAATCATCATATGATCATTCAAAAATGGAAATAACATATCTCAAATTTTTATCCAATTCATGAAAGACGACATTATGTATGATTCAAATAATCAGATTTATGTGAATGTATAATATGATATTCTGTGCATTTATATCAAAATGTCCTGGAACTGCATGTTTAATCAAATAAATGAATCCTATCGAGAATGCGTGCCTATTTTTGAAATTTTCGATTACCATTCAGAAGTGCATCTTATATATAGCCGATTTAATCTATATATAAGACAATATTGCTGTTAATTAATCATTACTCTGTTTGTCAATCTTCAAGTGAATATTCAGAAATGGAAATAAACTACATATCTCAAATTTGGATCCAATGTATGAAAGACGACAATACGAATGACTTAAATAATTAGATTTATGTGAATGTGTATGAACCACTTTGTATTTATATCGAAATGTCCTGGAACTGTATGGTTAATCGAATAATCGAAACCTATCGAGAATGCGCGATTATTTTTTAAATATTTGATTACCATTTAGAAGTTCATCCTATATATGGCCAATTTAACCTATATATAAGATAATCTTGCTGTTAACAAATTATTACTATGTTTGTCAATCTTCAAGTGATCATTCAGAAATGGAAAAAAGAACAACATAACTCGAAATTTGATCCAATTAATGCAAGACGACGTTATATATGATTCAAGTAATCAGATTTATGTGAATGTATATGATATTCTGTGTATTTATATCGAAATGTCCTGGAACTGCATGGTTAATCAAATATTCCAAATGTAATGAAAATGCGTAAATATTTTTAAAAATTTCGATTACCATTCGAGAGTACATCCTATATATGGCCGATTCAACCTATATATAAAGCAATGTTGCTGTTAATTAATCATTACTATGTTTGTCAATCTTCATGTGATCATTCAAAAATGGAAATAACATATCTCAAAATTTTATCCAATTCATGAAAGACGACTTTGTGTATGATTCAAATAATCAGATTTATGTGAATGTATAATATGATCTTCTCTGCACTTATATCGAAATGTCCTGGAACTGCATGGTTAATCAAATAATCGAAACCTGTCGAGAATGCGTGCCTATTTTTAAAATGTTTGATTACCATTCGGAAGTGCATCTTATATATAGCCGATTCAACTTATATATAAGACAATGTTGCTGTTAGTTAATCATTACTATGTTTGTCAATCTTCAAGTGATTATTCAGAAATGGAAATAAACTACATATCTTAAATTTTGATCCAATTTATGAAAGACGACATAATGTATGACAAATAATCAAATTTATGTGAATGTATATGAACTTCTATGTATTTATATCGAAATGTCCTGGAACTGCATGGTTAATCAAATAATCGAAACCCATCGAGAATGCGTGCCTATTTTGGAAATTTTCGATTACCTTTCGGAAGTACATCTTATATATAGCCGATGCAACCTATATACTATAAAACAACGTTGCTGTTAATTAATAATTACTATGTTTGTCAATCTTCATATGATCATTCAAAAATGGAAATAACATATCTCAAAATTTTATCCAATTTATGAAAGACGACATTATGTATAATTCAAATAATCAGATTTATGTGAATGTATAATATGATCTTCTGTGCATTTATATCAAAATGTCCTGGAACTGCATATTTAATCAAATAAATGAATCCTATCGAGAATGCGTGCCTATTTTTGAAATTTTTGATTACCTTTCGGAAGTACATCTTATATATAGCCGATGCAACCTATATATTATAAAACAACGTTGCTGTTAATTAATAATTACTATGTTTGTCAATCTTCATATGATCATTCAAAAATGGAAATAACATATCTCAAATTTTTATCCAATTCATGAAAGACGACATTATGTATGATTCAAATAATCAGATTTATGTGAATGTATAATATGATATTCTGTGTATTTATATCAAAATGTCCTGGAACTGCATGTTTAATCAAATAAATGAATCCTATCGAGAATGCGTGCCTATTTTTGAAATTTTCGATTACCATTCGGAAGTGCATCTTATATATAGCCGATTTAATCTATATATAAAACAATATTACTGTTAATTAATCATTACTCTGTTTGTAAATCTTCAAGTGAATATTCAGAAATGGAAATAAACTACATATCTCAAATTTGGATCCAATGTATGAAAGACGACAATACGAATGACTTAAATAATTAGATTTATGTGAACGTGTATGAACCACTTTGTATTTATATCGAAATGTCCTGGAAATGCATGGGTAATCAAATAATCGAAACCCATCGAGAATGCGTGCCTACTTTTGAAATTTTCGATTACTTTTCGGAAGTACATCTTATATATAGCCGATGCAACCTATATATTATAAAACAACGTTGCTGTTAATTAATAATTACTGTTTGTCAATCTTCATATGATCATTCAAAAATGGAAATAACATATCTCAAAATTTTATCCAATTCATGAAAGACGACATTATGTATAATTCAAATAATCAGATTTATGTGAATGTATAATATGATCTTCTGTGCATTTATATCAAAATGTCCTGGAACTGCATGTTTAATCAAATAAATGAATCCTATCGAGAATGCGTGCCTATTTTTGAAATTTTTGATTACCTTTCGGAAGTACATCTTATATATAGCCGATGCAACCTATATAATATAAAACAACGTTGCTGTTAATTAATAATTACTATGTTTGTCAATCTTCATATGATCATTCAAAAATGGAAATAACATATCTTAAATTTTTATCCAATTCATTAAAGACGACATTATGTATGATTCAAATAATCAGATTTATGTGAATGTATAATATGATATTCTGTGTATTTATATCAAAATGTCCTGGAACTGCATGTTTAATCAAATAAATGAATCCTATCGAGAATGCGTGCCTATTTTTGAAATTTTCGATTACCATTCGGAAGTGCATCTTATATATAGCCGATTTAATCTATATATAAGACAATATTGCTGTTAATTAATCATTACTCTGTTTGTCAATCTTCAAGTGAATATTCAGAAATGGAAATAAACTACATATCTCAAATTTGGATCCAATGTATGAAAGACGACAATACGAATGACTTAAATAATTAGATTTATGTGAATGTGTATGAACCACTTTGTATTTATATCGAAATGTCCTGGAACTGTATGGTTATTCGAATAATCGAAACCTATCGAGAATGCGCGATTATTTTTTAAATTTTTGATTACCATTCGAAAGTTCATCTTATATATGGCCAATTTAACCTATATATAAGATAATCTTGCTGTTTACAAATCATTACTATGTTTGTCAATCTTCAAGTGATCATTTAGAAATGGAAAAAAACAACATATCTCAAAATTTTATCCAATTAATGCAAGACGACGTTATATATGATTCAAGTAATCAGATTTATGTGAATGTATATGATCTTCTGTGTATTTATATCGAAATGTCCTGGAACTGCATGGTTAATCAAATATTCCAAATGTAATGAAAATGGGTAAATATTTTTGAAAATTTCGATTACCATTCGAGAGTACATCCTATATATGGCCGATTCAACCTATATATAAAGCAATGTTGCTGTTAATTAATCATTACTATGTTTGTCAATCTTCATGTGATCATTCAAAAATGGAAATAACATATCTCAAAATTTTATCCAATTCATGAAAGACGACTTTGTGTATGATTCAAATAATCAGATTTATGTGAATGTATAATATGATCTTCTCTGCACTTATATCGAAATGTCCTGGAACTGCATGGTTAATCAAATAATCGAAACCTATCGAGAATGCGTGCCTATTTTTAAAATGTTTGATTACCATTCGGAAGTGCATCTTATATATAGCCGATTCAACTTATATTTAAGACAATGTTGCTGTTAGTTAATCATTACTATGTTTGTCAATCTTCAAGTGATTATTCAGAAATGGAAATAAACTACATATCTTAAATTTTGATCCAATTTATGAAAGACGACATAATGTATGACAAATAATCAAATTTATGTGAATGTATATGAACTTCTATGTATTTATATCGAAATGTCCTGGAACTGCATGGTTAATCAAATAATCGAAACCCATCGAGAATGCGTGCCTATTTTTGAAATTTTCGATTACCTTTCGGAAGTACATCTTATATATAGCCGATGCAACCTATATATTATAAAACAACGTTGCTGTTAATTAATAATTACTATGTTTGTCAATCTTCATATGATCATTCAAAAATGGAAATAACATATCTCAAATTTTTATCCAATTCATGAAAGACGACATTATGTATGATTCAAATAATCAGACTTATGTGAATGTATAATATGATATTTTGTGTGAAGTTATATCAAAATGTCCTGGAACTGCATGTTTAATCAAATAAATGAATTCTATCGAGAATGCGTGCCTATTTTTGAAATTTTCGATTACCATTCAGAAGTGCATCTTATATATAGCCGATTTAATCTATATATAAGACAATATTGCTGTTAATTAATCATTACTCTGTTTGTCAATCTTCAAGTGAATATTCAGAAATGGAAATAAACTACATATCTCAAATTTGGATCCAATGTATGAAAGACGACAATACGAATGACTTAAATAATTAGATTTATGTGAATGTGTATGAACCACTTTGTATTTATATCGAAATGTCCTGGAACTGTATGGTTAATCGAATAATCGAAACCTATCGAGAATGCGCGATTATTTTTTAAATATTTGATTACCATTTAGAAGTTCATCCTATATATGGCCAATTTAACCTATATATAAGATAATCTTGCTGTTAACAAATTATTACTATGTTTGTCAATCTTCAAGTGATCATTCAGAAATGGAAAAAAGAACAACATAACTCGAAATTTGATCCAATTAATGCAAGACGACGTTATATATGATTCAAGTAATCAGATTTATGTGAATGTATATGATATTCTGTGTATTTATATCGAAATGTCCTGGAACTGCATGGTTAATCAAATATTCCAAATGTAATGAAAATGCGTAAATATTTTTAAAAATTTCGATTACCATTCGAGAGTACATCCTATATATGGCCGATTCAACCTATATATAAAGCAATGTTGCTGTTAATAAATCATTACTATGTTTCTCAATTTTTAAGTTACCATTCAAAAATGGAAATAAACAACATATATCTCGAATTTTGATCCAATTCATGAAAGACGACATTATATATGATTCAAATAATCAGATTTATGTGAATGTATATGATCTGTTGTGTATTTATATTGAAATGTCCTGGTACTGCATGGTTAATCAAAAAATCGAAATTTAATGAGAATGCGTGAATATTTTTGAAAATTTCGAATTCCATTTGAAAGTGCATTTTATATATGACCGATTTAACCTATATATAAGACGAATAAAAAATGTCCCGGAACTGACCGTTGGATATATATATATATATATATATATATATATATATATATATATATATATATATGCAAAATGCCTTATACACCTCCAAAATATATATGTTTTCAAAGAATACGCCTCAAAAATCGGAGGCGACTTCGAAAAATCGGAGGCCAAATCGAATGTATGTGTATAACAGGTTCATTTATGTTTTTACAACAATGGGAGGTGTTTGCCAAATTTTTTGTCGGAGGCCATTTCGTGACATACACATATACAGTTACACAATGAACTTGGCCGATTTTCCACTACGCGGCGCCACCCTCTAATACACATATATAGGCACATACTTGGGCAATACGAATTAGCCTTTAAGTAGTCTTCACGCCAATGTACCTCCTAAATTTGGCAACAATGAACGGAGGTATGTTGGTGAGGTGCACTTTTATATACATAATATTTCATAGGAGGTGTGTTGGTGCGATGCACTTTTATATACCTAATATTTCATTTACTATTATTCCTACCGGCAATTTTTATTTGTGGACCTTTCGCGACATCATATATAATAATTATTGCATACAGTGTGTCCACGGATACTTATAAAAATGTTTATTTAAAATAAAAAAAAGTGATTTTTCATAATTTCTTTTGCTTGTTAAATAAATATGATACACGTTAAGAAACTTCGAGTTTTTGTACAGGGTGTACAATAAAAATACAATTTTGGTTTTCCAAAATGAAAATTTTGTTAATACAGTTTTTTTGAACCGCTCAAATTAAGAGATTTTAAGGAGAACTCAAATACCCATATATTATTAAATATCATCCAAGTCCATCCTTGGACACAATATATATTTATTGGCCCCTTTCAAAGCTATATAACTTTTAAACTAGTTAAGATAACTAAATGCAGTTTTCACTAGTCGTCTTTTTTTCTGAGTATGTCTTTTTTTTGCTCACTTTTTGTTAAACCGAAAATGTCGTAGACCTAGTATTTTCAAATGGAATATCCTGTAGATTTTTATATATTTAGAATCATTCTTCTTTTTACTTTTTAAAAATGTAGATGCTGTAATAGTTTAAAAAAATTGAAACAAAAAAACTAAAAATTACACTTTGAACAATAATTGAAATAGTTATAAATCCTCTCGAAAATTATTAAATTTTTAAGAGGGCCTAATAAATAATGACGGAATATCAATAAAAATAAAATACTTGTTTACAAAACATATTTATTTAAAAAAGGTACAAACATTAAAAGCTCAAATTAAAAAAGTACATACAAATTTAATGGATTGGTCCCACCCAAGAAACAGAGCTTGGAAATATTGGGTATAACCCTAATATTACGATTTTCGCTTGAGTTGGAACGGTATAATAGGTTTTATAGTAACCGGTAAATGGAGGGGGAAAATTTTATGGCGTGAAAAGATCTGACATAGCCAGTCCCGTTTTCAAATTATTTATTAAAAACTAAAATTCTGGTTTTATTTATTGACTTGCCGAAAAATATTACTTTTTTTAACCGACTTCAAAAAAAGGAGGAGGTTATCAATTCGTCGCGATATTTTTTTTTTATGTATGTTCAGCGATAGTTCTTCAGCACGGTGTCCGATTTCAATAATTCTTTTTTTGTTAGAAAGGGGGTACTTCAGGGGTGGTCCCATATAAATTTGGTCAAAATATAATAATTGGGTTCGTGAAAAAATTCTCAAACTCTTCATTTTTTATGTATGTTAGCGATAATGCTTTACCAAATTGTCCGATGTATATGATTCTTTTTTTGTTAGTAAGGGGATACCTCAGGGGGGTCCCATATAAATTTGGTTAAGATATGGTGACAGCATCTGCACGTTTTTAAAGTCGGTTTTTTTAAATTTTTAATTTCTAATACTTGTAAACATTATATACTTTAAAACTAGCTATTCAAATCGATTACACAAAATTTTCTCTATTTGAAACCAAGATTTTCTAAGGTTTTAAGTATAATGTATATCGGGAATGTATAGCATTGGGCTGGTAATAATGATTTTAATTAATTAAAAGTTGAAATTTAAGTAATTAGTAATGTCAGGTCAGTAATTAGTTTTTTATGTACTGATTATGTAATTTTTTTAAACACAGGTAAAGTGCTTTATTGGTTACATTTCTATATACAAAATAGAATATTTGAGGATCGTATTTGAAATAATCGATGGCGAAACGAAAAATAGTATTTAAAACATTTTTTTGATGTCAATAAATAAAATCGCAAAAGCTGAAAAACGAAAATAAAAAATTTAATTGTTCCTTAACAACATAAAAGGTTTCTGTTTGAGGATATTGTTCCCCTTAATAGGTAACATTTATCACATCTGACCGAATTTGTATATCAAACCATTTACGAAATCCCCATCCTCTGCATCTTTATGAGACACATCATTTAATAAGAATTAAAACAATAATAATTAAAATGAAACAAAATTCAAAAATTCTTATAAAAGCACAGTATTGATGTAAACTAATAAATTATTTATTTATTTCTGTAAATATTGTAAACAAATGTTTTTACTCTAACCCAATCTTTGTTTCCAAGAATATCTGGATGGTTTTTGATTAAATTTAGACATTCATCCTTTTTAGGGGCCTTTTTTAATGTAATATTATTTTTGAAATGGGTTTTCACCAGTTGCGCTTGTTCGGATGTCCAACGAGTCCTTCCCTGAATATTTATCTTCGTTTTAATACTCTTCTCGGTGTTATCTGAAATTAAAATTACTTTTAATAACGGCTCCTATAACAGGTAGATACTTCATAGTTTGAACATACAAGGTGCGGAACATAAAACTAGAACATTACGATACTGATGGAAATGTGAAAATTTGAAGATAAAGGTGAATTATTTAGTGACTATATTTTACACAAAAATTTCCTTTATTCCCTTTTTACTCATATCTCTAACTTGTTTTTTGTTGTTATTTTGTGTTGTTGCCTGGGATGAACTAGTGTTAATACATTAATGCAATTTTTTTTACATCCTGTATGATAAAGGTACAACAATAATATTTTTGTACAACTTAAACTTTAAAATAATAAAGGTACTCTTTATCAATATTAATAAAGTGAACTATTTTCGAAAAAACAAGAATATTTTTGTTTAATATCCTATTTATTAAATAGCTTTGTATGTCAGTTCATCATAAGCTCCTTCTAATCTTATGTATTATCTAGCTCTAAGAATTGAAATAAATTTGGACCATTCACAATATCTGAACAAGTAATTTAAAATTATTTAAAAGAAAAATACAGGGGTCTTCGTATCGCTGTAGAAAAAAATATGTTAATTTTATGTATTCTATCTGAATTAGGGTAAACGCCTACATACTCTAGGACACCCTGTATATTTTCTACATGTCCAAACTAATATATTTTAGATATTTCAGCGATTCAAAATGAGAATCACATTTTCAGAATTCTTTAGTAGTGCCGTAAAAACCACACCCCCAAAAATATATTTTATTAAAATCCATCTATTCAGGAAAATCATTATTTAGATTTTTTAACTACGTCTTATTTTTATATTTTTTTAAACATGTAATAATAATTATATTACTTTAATTTCATTAATATTGGTACCGTTTAGCGATTTAGTGCAAAATAAATGATTATAAATTAATACTTTTTTATCTAAAGAGCGCAAAACTTTTTTACTCGAATAACATTAACTAACTTACCTTCGTCAGCGAAATTTACACGGGCCTAACTCAATGAGTCTGCGAGACCTAAAAATAATAGATTATAAGTGGATTGTAAAATTCTAAATAATTTTTTTACCAACCTATCCATTGCTCTGATACACTTTACATGTACAACACACAACTCATAGATCCGGAGCCCAATACAATGATACCTCTTAGTGATTACCATAGATATATATAATCAGGAAACGAATCGACTCCCACTACCAACTGCACGTTACCTGAAATATGGCAACGGTGCTGGAGGCATAAAGGGCAACTTCTCTTGCAAAATTTTATACAAAAGAGGCGGATCACTTAAATAATTTGTGGAAGCGTGTTACATTTATAAATATGCTCAAAATTTGTATATTTTTAAGTACTTTGTTTTTTACCCCTCAAGGGCCCCATCTATAAAAATATAGTTTTTAATTCTATTGGAATCAAATACACTCATTTGGTTTTAGTATTTAACATGGAGGCTTGGGTGCCTGTATTACGTATGGAGGCGAATAAGATAGCTGTGCATGTATATATATATATATATATATATATATATATATATATATATATATATATATATATATATATATATATATATATATATATATATATATATATATATCTCTGTCTCTCCCGGTTTACCTGCAGTTCCTCGAAACTAGCCAGCCTTACCCAAGAAACCCTAATTGGGTTCGGCCAACATTAAAAGACATTATAAAGCTTAAATTACTATTTGATTGGTACTTAAATCATAAAAGTTTACACGCACCTATCATTTCGGAAATCCCTAAGTAAGATAATTAATTTGGATATAACCTACAGGATTATGTTTTCTTGACCGCCAAACATAATAATAATAATGTTTATTTCAAATTTATGTAACAATGTACAAATTGATACAATAATAATAATAATTAAATAAATAAACATTTGTATCCTGCTGAGACATTGTTCATGTCTGTGTACAGGAATTAAAAATACAAATTATATAATAATTTCTAAATGGTAATAGTGAATGGTAAAAATAAAAATTATACCTAAATATATAGACTTCTTTTTGTGTACAAATTTTCTTCTAATCTTCAACCTCAGATTCGTCACTGCTGCTACCGCTATCATCAAAGTTAATTATGATTGGTTCAATATTGTGTTCAATACGGTTGTCTACGTCCCACATTTATTTTTTGCTCTTCTTTTAAAACATGCTGAATGCATTTCTTCCAGTCTTCTGCAGAAACATTTTGAATGGCTTCTTGTAGGTAACGTTGCACGTCCACTAATTTAAATGTTCTGTTTTCTCGTGCCACATATCCTTTTACTTGCGCCCAGATTAATTCTATTGGGTTTAATTCGCAGTGGTACGGTGGTAACCTTAATACTGTAATTCCACGACTTAACGCCATTTCATCCACTGCGAATTTTTTATATTTGTCTCTGTGTAATTTTGTTAACTGAAGTAGTTCTGCCTTTAAACTATCTTTTTTATATTGGATGTTTTTATTAATTAACCATTCTTGAATTGCTCGTTTTTTCCATGATTGTTTCGGTAATGATTCTAAATACCGACTATGATATGGGGCATTGTCCATGACGACGACAGACCCAGGTTCCACAAGTTGAATGATGCCTTCAAACCATTTTTTAAACACCTCCGCATTCATCTCTTCATGATAGTCGCCTGTTTTCTTGGATTTAAATATTAATTCACTATTTGGTAAAAATCCACTGTCGCTTCCTATATGCGTAACTATCAGACGACTACCTTTTCCAGACGGCTGTTTTAACCCAGTTGACAAGCCTTCAATAAAGGCTTGTCGTGCACTTGTTATATGACCATCCTGCCATATTTTTTTGACCGTATGTCCTTGGTTAACCCACGTCTCATCCATGTAGTAAATTTTTTTTTTGATATTCCGAAATTCCTCAATTTTTCGGAGATAATTTCTTCTCCATACTATTATTTCCTGACGTTCAATGAGAATGCTTTTCCTGTCGACTTTTCCGTACGTAAATTTCATTTCGTGTAAAATTTTCCTCAAAGTTTCTTTACTCATTTGTGGGACCAATTCATGATCGCTAACTGCCTCCAGAACTTTTTGCAAAGTGGGCAGCTCATTTCTGAAAAAGAAACTGTGAATAGTTGTGCGTATACTGTTTTTGGCTTCTTCATCAACTGTGATTTTTTTTCTTCCGCTACTAGTTTTTGGCGTTTGTACTTCCCCATGAATTTTGTTTTCTCTTAGTATTTTGTAAACTGATGATTTTGGTACACCCGTATAATCAGAGCACATATCAACTAATTTATCTTTTGTAATTGTGGAAGTTAATGATGTTGGAACGCCCGGTTGGTTATTCGGAGGTACATCCGTAGAATTATAGCACATATGCACTAAGTTATCTTTTGGTCGCTGATGATCTCTTTCAAGACAGTGAAATACTCAAAGTACAATTTGTTTTTCACTTAGCGACCGAGACTTCGACCGTTTTACCTTTTTCGACGTTGAAGGCCCTTCAATGTCTTCCATTTTTTGCATAGTTTTAGAACGGTGTAGAAATATTATTATTTAATGTTTAAACACTTATTAGCACTAATATTTTCACCAATTGTTCTTACAACACGTCGATTACTTACTAACTTAACTGTAAAACTTACAATTCACACCGTATAATTCAAAACCCGATGTTACGCTCGTGGTTAGAAATACACTACTGAGAACGTCATCGACGAGATGGATTTTACGCGTAACAGACAAAGACACAAATATCGCTCCGTACACCGATGCCATTAGTTGTAACAAATACTGAACAATCCATAAAATAATTAATTTTAAATGATCAAGAAATGTATAAGTATTACTCATTACTGATTTTTGTTATAATTAATATCTTTTATTAGTACCATGATTGTATATTATCTATAATTTGCCACAACTTACAACTCTACTACTTACTCTATTTTGATTCTGCTAAAATTTAGTGAGGTAAAATTGAGATATGACAACACGGTTCATTCTCAATCATTATTTGTTTGAGTATACATTATTATAAATCAGTATTTTTAATATTGAAATTGTAATTGTTGTTCAATATATTAATACGCAGTAGATCACTTATATATCGTTTATTTAATAAAGATAATGAATATGCAAACAGTGTTCTAATTATTATTAATACCAGAGACAATCATTCTTTATCCTCTACATCAGAGACACATCGTCTCTTTTGACATTTGACATTACATTTATCTTAGATCGTCAATAACTAGCCTTGAACTTAATATAAGGTAAAAGGAAACCATTACTTATGATTAAAATGGGTTTATAACAACATTATCAAATGTTAACTTTTATTATTAAACACGTTATTTGTAAATTTTAAAATTTAAGTCGTTGTTAACAGTTTATAAACTTATATGTTGTATTATATTTCATTGTTTAATAAAACAGTATTGTATATTTCCAAGATATATTTGTATCTTGGAACCGATTTCACCGTTGTGTTAAACGAAGTTTAAAATGACATTTTTACATTAATAATGTCATTTTAATCTCCGTTTAAGATAACGGTGGAATCGGTCCTAAGTTATCAAATATTATTTATGAATGTTAAAATTTGTTTGTTAATAGTTAAGAAATGTATAGTTTAATAAACTTTGTGTATGTTTAATATTATACAGGGCTACTATAAAATAATCATCGGTATCCATGTTATGGTAAACTTGGGTTTGATTACTTCCCCAGAGTCTATGACTTTGAGTTTAGCACCATCCCAAGGTACCATGCTTTTGACGGTCTGCTCAACCCAATCTCTCGTTGTTTGATCAACGTAAGAAAGGTTTCTTATCCTATCTTCGGAGAACCTGGGTGAAAGTCCTCCTTCGTCTAGTTCTTCGAGTCTGTCGAGCAGTGCAGTCCTTATTAGGTCTCCCTGCTCCGTTGTTAGTGTATTATTGGGATAGTCTATTGGTACAATGGCTACCCCAATATTGCTTACTTTAGAGGCGTAAGAACACGATGCTACCGGCTCAGTCCCATCCGGCCCCACATTTGATGTGGTACCAGTTGGTCCCGAACCTGCAGCTCTCGCATCCTTAGCCCTTTTGGTTTTTCTTTTTTCCGGCTTGCTGGTATCGGACCGATTTCTCTTTTGAGCCCCGGTTTGTCCCTACTCGCTGGACACAGCTTTAGCTGTTTTTTTGTTTTGCCATACCTGAGGTACTAGGACTCGCGTTTTGTTCCATCTCCGTAGAGAAAGGACGAGACGCTTGCCCCCGTTTCCCTGGTCCAGCATTCGTTGGTCGGATGTTTTTTTGTTTTGCCATCCCTGAGGTACTAGGATTCGCCTTCCGTCCCATCTCCGTAGAGATAGGGCCAGATGCTTGCCCCCGTACCCCTGGTCCAGCATTCACTGGCATAGTGGTCCGCCCTGTGCCGGAAGAACTGGGTCCAGCCTCACTCCCCACATCTAATGATGCGGAGGATGCGCCGCCCTGTCCCTCCTGCTCAGAGGTCCCGCTAGTGCCGGTGTTTTATTGGAGCTTCTTCTGCTTTCGTCTGAAAGCTCCAATTTTTTTTTGTATTTTTTGTTATTGTTGTCCTTATCCATATAAGTCCCACGAGTAGCTAGGGAAAGATTCGTCACTCCTGACAAAGCCCCGCATTATCAGGAGAAGGCTGGTTACTTGGGGGTGTCGCCCGGTGTCACCAAGGAATCGTTCGATGTCGCATATAGCCCTGAGACAATTCATCCATCGGCACGTTGCCTTACACCTTAGATTGGGGGAGAACGGTTCGCGGCGGTAGACTTCGCAAAAGATTTTGAGAGTTTTTAGGCTCTCTCTCTCTACTTATATCTACCAATAACCAAGAAATCCTGGCCGTCCTCCCATCCACCACCTGGAGACGCCTCCAGTTGGCACTCAACCGCTGAGTTTTACAGCATAAAAACGAATTAAAATTTGATAACATCAAATGTTTTCTTTTTTTAAATATATTGTAGTATTTAAAAAAAATAATTACACTAAGACGAGTTAATAAAATGACAAAAAGAATATGGAATGTGTGATATTAATTTACAATCGAGCAATGATCATGAGTAAACAATAAAAATTTACATCAACGATATAGAAAAAGATAATCTTCACGAGGGTAACTTCATAATCGAATTTGTTAAAAATATTAATAGTGTACAAGGAAGTGTGTAAGGGTGCTATATCTCATTCGGGTGTTCCACAGGGTTCTAACCTAGGTCCACTCCTGTTTTTGTTATTTGTTAACGATTTACCTACTGTAATTAACTATTCTGATTGTTTACTCTTTGCAGATGATTTTAAAGTTTTCAAAACTGTACAGACAGTAAGGGATTGTGTCAAGTTACAAAAAGACATAAATAGTATTCACGAATGGAGTCTTAGTAATAAGTTGTATTTTAATGTAAAAAATGTTGCGTTATGACAATAACACGCAAAAAAGAACCAATCACTTTTGACTATATAATGGATGGAAGTAAACTTGTCCGTTATTCAGAGGTTAAAGAACTCGGTGTCACTTATAACAATCATTTTTCGTTTTCAACTCATATTAGAAATAAAGTAAAATCTGCTAACCGCATGTTAGGGTATGTAATAAGGCAAACTGCTACTTTTACCAATACGAACACTATAAAACTTTTCTATTATAGTTTAGTTAGGACCAAGTTGGAATACGCTTCTCTAATTTGGTATGGAGAGTATCAATATTCAATGAAAGAAGTTGAAAAGGTCCAAAACAAACTACTTAGATATTTGTACTACTAAACACACCATGTTAGACCAGATTATAATATAATAAGGTCAACTCAGTTGAGAAGAGAGTTTAAAATTATATCGTTGGACAGCAGGCGTTGTCTAAACTCGATGATGTTTCTCTATAATACGCTTAATAATAATATAAATGCACCTGATATATTATCCTTAATACAATTTAACGTTCCACCACGTAGAATGAGATCAATAGCTGTTTAATATTCCCTTTACTACAACCAGAGCTCCTCTCGTAGCCATGTTGAGACTAGCCAACCAGTTCAATGTGTGTATGGATTTGGACGGGACAGTGACTAAGAGAATTTTCCGTCGAATAATTCTAGATCACATAGTAAACATCTCTGTATAGGAATAGTTATTTTATTAAAGTTGATTTATTAGAATTAATTTATTAAAATTCATTTATTAAAAGTCATTTATTTGTAAGGGGTTTTCTCGCCACAGAGAAAACGATTCCTTACGAATGACGCTGGTTACGGGCGGTTCTCGAGCGCCAGATTTTTGGTGATGGTTTACTCCACGAACTTTCGAAACGGCGTCGAAAGTACTCGGGTAGCTTCAGATGGAGATGAAAAATTCCAGGGGGGTCAAAGGTCACTTAGACACAGGTAATAGTAGGCCACAAGTAACGGGCTTTAATCGTTGCTTGAGCTAGTACAGAATTAATCACTAAGTGAAATATAAGGGGGAAATAAATTTAGGAATTAACAACTACTAATACGGCCAGTTAACATTGACACATTATTTTAAAGTATTTACAAAAGAAAAGGAATAAATTATTGTATTTCAACGCCCACCCTCACGGTAATATGTACAAACCCTGAACAAAAATAAACAAACAAAACGGACGGAACTGACTTTCCGAGTAGTCTCAATCAGACGTAAAGAAAAAAATGAAATCAATACTTGTAATTATCACGGTCGCAGTAAAAGTTTATTATTGAATTGTCTATTCTGTTGTTGAGTTAAAAATGTAACTTGCTATTTCGTTCGGAAGTATTATTTCGGTCGTAGCAAAAATTAACTGTTAAATTGTCTAATCGGTATTTACAATCAAATGTAATTGAATGCTTCAGTAAAGCAAAATATCATATGCGGTTGCAGAGAATGCGAGGAGACAGGTTCGGGACAATACTAATTCCAGGGCTGAAACCGGGACTATATAAGAGGTTTACTCACTAGTGGTTGGAAAGTAAAACCAACTAACATCCGGGATGTACATTATCTCTGAGTGAAGCGATCGTAATCACGAGCCGCTTCAAACTGGGGAATGATGCTATTTAAATTCTCTTAAAATTTGCAGTTCGGAGGATAAAACAAAAGAAAATGTCTCGTCGCAATTCTACAAATATAACCAATCAAAACATTAGACAATTCCCAAACAGTTCCAATCAATTATTTATTGGATAATGTTTCTAATAAACTATTATTTGTTCACGGAAATTTCATGTAGTAGGAAAAATTAATTATACGACTATATTTACAATCAAATGAAAAATAAATTATTTAACGGTTAAGACTTCAAATAAACTAAAATGAAATTTATAATTTATTCATATAAATTTCCAGTAGTAGGGAAAATTAACTATACGACTATATTTACAATCAAATGAAAAATAAATTATTTAACAGTTAAAACTTTAAATAAACTAAAATGAAATTTATTATTAATTCGCGGAAATTTCCAGTAGTAGGAAAAATTAACTATACGACTATATTTACAATCAAATGAAAAATAAATTATTTAACGGTTGAAACTTTAAATAACCTTAAATGAAATTTATAAAGAACGGTGTATTCTAACAAGAACAAATTAAACTATTTCTTAATCAAAGCAAATTTCAATTCTTAACTCAACACGGAATATTGTTAATTAAAAATAAATCAAATTAAATCGGTTTCAAATAGCACGGCTTAAAGTCTCGGGCAAAAAAAAAATATAAAAACAATGACAACAAATTTTACCTAGCGGTAAAATCGCGGCTTGAAATTAATTTCGGAAATGTATCTATCCTGTTAATTACTCGACTACTAGATTTGACGGTGTAAAAGCAAGTGAAATTTTTAATTCAATCTCGAATCTGGTTCAGTCGTCGCATGCCCTTCTACATCAGAAAATCCCACTACGGTCGCGCGCGCAGGTAGAGTATCTTGAAGCTTTCGGACAGTGGTAATACGGATGATATACAGGGCCTATATACGAAGTTGAAATTAATTGAAAATCGAAATCAATACCCGGAATTAAATAATAATAAAAATAATGAAAATTGACTTCATTACATATTAAAATTAATTTATTACAGTGTTTTAAAATTTGGTCCTATACAATTTTATAAAACTTACATATATTTCAATGTTTTTTGTCTAATTTTGGTGTTTTCTCTCATCAGTGAGAGCTTAATAATGATACATTTGTATTTTAAATTTTATTTTTACCTATGTAATTAAACCTGTTTGATTTGTATGGAAAAAAGATCAATAAATAAGTAAATAAATAAATAAATTAGATGTCGCATTAAAATTAATATACTTTTCGTTTTAGTTTTCAGGTCGCCTAGAAAAAATCTGTTCAACACCCACTTTGGAAGAAGCTGCGAAACTTGTTTCTATTGCGGCCAGTTTTTTCTTACAAAGTCACAGTTTCTATACCATTTTATTGTTGTTCATTGTGTGAAAAAAGTTATAAAAGTTTATTACCGAAAATATAGACAACATAAACATTTGCGGGGTAAAAATAGTAATGAAAAGCTGTTGCAGTGTGAAATTTGTTCTACAACATTTCCAATTGAAAGACATTTAAATAATCATTTGAAAGTACACACTCGTAAAAGCTTTTTCAAATGTGAAATATGTTCGAAACAGTTTATCCGGAAAAACGATTTAAAAAAGCACTTAAAAATTCACACAGGAGAGAAACCGTTCAAATGTGAAATAAGTTCGAAACAGTTTACTCAAACATCCAGTTTAAAAAATCATTTAAAAATTCACGCAGCAGAAAAACTGTTCAAATGTGAAATATGTTCGAAACAGTTTAACTGGGAAGGTGATTTAAATAAGCACCTAAATATTCACAGTATAGAAAACCCGTTCAAGTGTGAAATATGTTCGAAGCAGTTTACCGAAAAACGCCGTTTAAGGTTGCATTTAAGAATTCACACTGGAGAAAAACTGTTTAAGTGCGATATATGTTCAAAACAATTTATCCAGAAAGGCCATTTAAATGATCATTTAAAAATTCACTCTGGAGAAAAACCGTTAAAATGTGAAATATGTTCGAAACAGTTTATCCAGAAAGGCCATTTAAATAACCATTTAAAAATTCACACAGGAGAAAACTCATTTAAATGTGAAATATGTTCGAAACAATATGTATTGATATCCTCTTTGAATAGGCACTCAAAAATTCACACAGGAGAAAAACCGCTCCAATGTCAAATATGTTCGAAACAGTTTATCCGGAAAGACGATTTAAAAAAACATTTAAAATTTCACTTAAGAAAAAAATCGTTCAAATGTGAAATATGTTTAAAACAGTTTACACAGAAATGCAGTTTAAAGTTGCATTTAAAAATTCACTCTGGAGAAAAACCGTTCGAATGTGAAATATGTTCGAAACAGTTTATCCGCAAAGACTCTTTAAGGGCGCATTTAAGAACTCATACTGGAGAAAAACCGTTCAAATGTCAAATATGTTCGAAACAGTTTATCCAGAAAGGCAATTTAAATAGGCATTCAAAAATTCACACATAAAAAAACTGTTCAAATGTTAAAGAAGGTAATTTATCAAGAAAGTCGATTTAAATAAGCACTTAAGACCGCTCCATAGATGCAAACGAACTTCTATGAATTTTTTTCACCACCCCGCGCAGGTAGCAAAGGCGTAAAATTATCCAGGACAACTCGTACTCGAATGTCACCGGAAATTGAAAACTATAGACCAACCGATGATCGCGGGACACCAAAACGCACTAATCCGATACGTGCTGGAAGGAAATAGTTTATAGGGATACAGGACAATTTTATGTACACCGTTTAGTGATAGATGCTAATTAGGTTTTATTTTAAGTTATATAATTAGGTAGGTATTAAAATTAAAATATGAATCAATATTTGCGGGATTTTACACTAACTAAACTCGATACTTTTTCTATATTAAATTCTGATGAGTTAAATGAAGTACTCAACACAAATAAAAACTCACAAAATTTTACTCTAATTAATAAAAATATCCGAGGTATACGTCATAACTTAGATAAATTAAAAATATTTTTGGAACAAATCGAAACTGACATTGACTGTATCGTATTGACCGAGCCAAGGATAGTTGACGACATAATAGTATTTAATATAAAACACTTTATAATCAAGGAACATTCAATCAAAATGACGGTGTAATAATTTTTGTTAAAACCGAAATCTATAGTTCACACGAAATTATTAAATTCGATAAGTCACTTGATTAAATTAAAAGTAAATAATAACAATAAACAAATAGAAATAAACGCCCTCTACCGGTCCCCATCAGATACAAATATAAATGGATTTATAGACAACTTAACTCAAAGACTAAACGAAGATATAACAAATGTCGATTTCTCAATATACACTGGAGATTTTAATATTAACCTTTTAGCAAGCACAGATGCTACAAAAATGTACTTAGATGTATTTTACGAATATGGATATGTTTCAGCAATAAATATACCTACAAGAGAAAAAAATAATTCAAAAACATGTATTGACCATATCTTTATTAAATCAAAAAATAATCAATATGATACAATTATTCCACTTGTTGTGGAAACAGATATAACTGATTACTTTGCTACACTTTCACAAATCATTTTCCCGGAAACTAAAAATCAGTCTGATAATACAAATTCAAATTGTTTTACACAATTAAACTTCATAACATTATAAAATCTGTCAACTGGAATGAAATTTATGTTTTATGTAATCCGGATTCTGCAACAAACAAATTTATTAATATTCTAAATACTAGCGTTCAACATAGCACAATTTTTTTAAAAATCAAAAATAAAATAAGGAAAAGGTCAAAATGGATTACGCAATCATTAATTAAAGCTATAAATATTAAAAACAATTTGTACAAGACATTTAAACACAATCCTAAAAACGAGGAAATCAAGGATCGATATTTCGAATTAAAAAAAAAAGTAGAGAAACTCATAAAGAAAACAAAAATAGATTATTATAAGGACCAAATCAAGAATAAAAAAATGACTCAACACAAATGTGGAAAACAATAAATGAAGTGTTAACAATCCCAGAACCGACAAAAGTAGTTAGCGTAAAAAATGAAAATAATGAAATAATTACATCTACGCAGCAAATATCAGAGAGTTTTAATAAATATTTCGTTAATGTAAGTAAGTCCTTGGCAAATAAAATAAAGTGTAATAAGGATTACAAACCACCAAGGTACATAAATGCCCATTCGATATTTTTCTCTCCTACTAATAATCAAGAGGTAATAAGAATAATATCGGACTTAAAAAACAAAAAAGCACCAGGAGATGACGGTTTGAAAGCAGAGACATTAAAACTAATTTCAGAATATATAGCTAGTCCTCTAACCTATATAATAAATAAAATGTTTCAACTGGGAAAATTTCCTACAGCTCTTAAATTATCAATCGTTACACCTATATTTAAAAATGGAGATAAGTCTGAAATGGGCAATTACAGACCTGTGTCCCTCATATCAAATATTGCTAAAATTGTTGAAAAAATAATAAAAATTAGGCTAACAAACTTTTTGGAAAAACATAACATATTATCAAACTCGTAATTTGGCTTCAGACAAAAAATCTGATGTGTCCAACACATGACTTTCCTATCTAGTTATTATAGGCATTTTCCGGTTATTTTGTACAACCTATTGCAGCATCTCTATAAATGTTTAGAGGATAAACTAAATATATACATTTTCCACATACATCTACCTCGAAACATTTTTCTATAGATATTCATTGAAAACGAAAATACAGAAAAATTTAAATTTAGCACTTTTCCATTACGGTCCATTTTAGAAAAATCATATATAAACAAAAATTATAGAAATCGATATCGCAAACAACTTTTAGTTCAACAATTTTCATAAAAATCAGAATTTTGCACATTTTGTCAAATTTCTCGAATACGGACCATTTCAGGAAATTTTTACATAGAACAAAAGTTATAGATAATAATATTAGAAGTAACTTTTATTTAAACAATTTTCTTCTCCAAACATAAATAACAGATATATTCCATAAAATATAAAAACGGCCTCCCATAAAGTACCCCCCCAGATGTTCCGACTTTGTCCAAAATCTAATCATTTCACGTCAGGCCGAAATAAACCATAAGTTTAAAATTTAATGTTTTTTCCTTTATCCGTTTTTGAGTTTTCTTAAAATTTCGAAATTTACACATTTTCTCAAATATCTCGAATACGGTCCATTTTAGAGAAATTATGTATAGGACAAAAATTATAGAAAATTATATTACAAACAACTTTTATTTGAACAATTTTTATAAAAAATTATTTTTTTTACATTTTGTCAAATTTCTCGAATACGGACCATTTTAGGAAAATTTTGCATTAAACAAAAATTATAGATAATTATATTAGAAGTAACTTTTATTTGAAGAATTTTCTCCTCCAAACGTAAATAACAGATATATTCCATAAAATATAAAAATGACCACCTATAAAGTACCCCCCCAGATGTTCCGACTCTGCCCAAAATCTAATCAGCTCATTGGACGCTGAAACAAAGCTTAAGTTTAAAATTTGGTGTTTTTCTGTGTATCGGTTCATGAGTTATGCGTTATACAGACACACACACACACACACACACACACACACACACACACACACACACACACACACACACACACACACACACACACACACACACACACACACACACACACACACACACACACACACACACACACACACACACACACACACACACACACACACACACACACACACACACACACACACACACACACACACACACACACACACACACACACACACACACACACACACACACACACACACACACACACACACACACACACACACACACACACACACAGACATCATCGCGAAAATAGTCAAAACGGATTCAGGGGACCTCAAAAAGTAAAAATCCGTCAAAAACTCGAGGTCGAAAAAAATCATGATTCCTATACTTTCCTTATATCTGTATACAGATAGGAAAGTAAAAATGTCAACCCAGGATGCAATTAAGTGCTTAACAAAAAATATCTATGAAACATTAGACAAAAATAAACCATCAATTGGAGTATTTATTGATTTAGCAAAGGCTTTTGACACTGTAGACCATAGCCTGCTTCAATCATCTTTAGAAGACATAGGAGTGAGAGGTACTGCTAATGATTTGTTTGCAAGCTACTTAACAGGTAGAAAACAAAAAGTAAAAATCAAGCAGGATCTAAGTAGTGAACAAACTATCATGTGTGGTGTCCCTCAGGGAACAGTGTTAGGTCCAGTGTTATTTATAATTTACCTAAACAATTTGTTTTTATTAGAAGAAGACAACAAAATAATTAGCTTTGCAGACGACACGGTAATATTTTATACAGCTGAAAATTGGTTTGAACTAAAACAAAAGGCTGAGGTCCATTTATCCGAAATTAAAAATTGGTTCGATCACAGACTACTTTCAATAAATTTCAAAAAAACTTTGTATGTACCTTTCAGTTCTCTAGACTCATCTCTTCCAAATTTTAAGTTAACAGTCCAAAACACAATTCAAATTCAACCTGCAAACCAAATAAAATATCTAGGTATTTTCATTGATAGTATGCTAAAAAGAAACTTAGATCAATTCTATATAGGTACAAACAGATCTCAGAGATACTGGATATTAAACAAAAAATTATAGTATACCAAAGTATAGTTGAACCGCATATTAGATATGGTATTTTAGGATGGGGCGGTGTTACTAGAACTCACCTAAATTCTTTGGAAATTCTTCAAAGAAGATTTTTACGTATTATTTTAAATAGAGAGGCTTTGTGTGCAAGTGATCAACTATATAAAGATACAAATATATTAGACTGTCGTCAGCTATTCTTTCTTCAAGCATGCAATACTCAGTTTATGACGAAACATTCCCTCAAAACTGGAACACATAAGTACGGCACAAGACAAAGGAAGGACATTATCTTGCCTTTTATGTTCAAGTCTATAGGACAAAGAAGTTTTAATTATCTGGGTCCTAAAGTTTTAAATTTGTTTCTAAAACATACAGATAATGTAAATACAAAAAACTTGAAAAAAAAAAATTCAACAAGTTCTGATGCACCTACCGCGACAAGAAATAAATTGTTAGATTAGGAATAAAATAGGAAAAAAACAAAAACACAAAAAATAAAAAAAAACAACGATCTAAAAGTATAAAAAAAAAACGCAAAAAAAATTAAAGAAATCATCCAACAAATAGTATATTTCTTACAATTGTTTTTGATTTGTTTTAATTAATTTTTAAATTGTTTTTAATTTGATTTTAATTTTAGTTTTTAGTTTTAGTTTTAATATGTTTTTAATCATTAATCTATATATGTCTGTTTATTTTATTTTATTATGCAAAAGCATGCTTACACACAGACATTTTATGTCTCGTAAGTTTTCTTTTATTCACATAGGTACCATTAATTTTCTTTTGTATCACAAGTTTTATAAGTATGTATTTATTGTTTTTATGTGAATAAATTATTATTATATTATTATTATTATAATCAGCTACACGCGACAGTGAGATACTTCTTTAATTACTGCCTTATAAGATAAATTATGTTATTTATTTATTTATTTATTTGGGTTACACCATCCTACAGTATAAAACCAATTACAGGATGGGCACAAAAATAATTACATTTAAAGTATAATTTGCATCATAAAAATAACATAATATTACATATTAAAAATAGCATAAATATATATAAACAAAAAATAGTTTAATAAACGTTTTAACTATCATAAGAAAACGAAAAAAACTCCGTTCGGAGAAAAAATTACGTTGTCTTATGATAATTAACTCAATCCACAACTAAGCGTTTTATTTATTTAATTGAAATAGAAAATTTAGAAGTTCACAAAAATTTTGAAACAAAATACATTGGAGAAAATTTTAAAATATTTGTCCTAGGAGTCTGAAAAATAGAAATACGAAGGGGAGCGAGTTCTGATACTAGAAACATTAAACATTAGTTGACGAAGTAGCTCGGGACAGTCAATTTTATAATTAAATAATTTGTAAAGAATGCAGATGGAATAATATTTCCTGCGAGTACGTAATTCAAGGATATCAAATCTATTCAGTAAGATGGTTTGCGGAATATTGCGAGTAGGGTACCCAGACAACACATCAAATCCCAGAGATATCCGCAGAATATCTTTTGTAGATATCCAGAGATAACAGAGATATAAGAAGTCATTCATAAAATATAATATTCATGGTGCCAAGAACAGTTCGCACTCAAAACATTCTATTTCTAGACGCGGGGCGAGGCGACGAAAGGTGAGAAGTAAAAGAAGGGATACAGTGAAGAATTTTACATAGTTTTATCAATGAATTACTGCCCGAGCTTTTACTACTTAACGTAACTTTTCTTGCCGGTGTAAGCCCTGTTGCCACTTCCAATCTAACATCACTAGGTTTTGGAATTTGTTGAAAATTATTACATCTAATTTAATTAAATTACATCTAATTTGGTTAAAAATGCCTATTTTTTGTTCTAATGCTCAATTAAGTCTTTGTAGGAAGTATTTTTTTATAATTATTTAAAAAAAATCATTTACATTAGCCCTTATGATCGAAAAAAAATTTAAATGTCTCAGTTTCAACCGTCTACAAATTTGTATAAAAAATCTTCTTTTAGAAATATACCTCTCATTTGACGAAAAACGAAGGCCTAAATGAAAAAAAACTATTCTTTATAAAAGTTTCGCCTATGTATTGACAAGGTAAAAGTACTTTCATCATATTTGTTGCTTTTAAATTAACAAAAATATAGCAATAAACCATTAGTGATGTCATGGTTTTACTAGAAAGCAAACATTAAAGGCAGAGCCTATCGACTCTTTATGCATCTATCTCAGTATTGAAATGTATGCAATCAGTTTGACCCCTCTTATATTATTTTATACAGGAATTATTGATTTATCCACCATGTTTAATAGGGTGTACTAATTACTTCAAGATATCTTTTTTATTTTTAATGTAAAATGAAAATAAGAAAATATGAACTATTTATTAAAGGTATTTATTGAAGTATCAATTATAAACAGTAAGGCTATTGCTTTGCAAAATACAATAAATCCCCAATATAAATAAATTATTATAATAATAATAATTGGAAGGAAGTATATAAAGCATAAATTAATAATATTAAAATGTATAATTACAAGACTTTCAAACTAATCAGAATCAGATTCACCACACGAATCAACATTTTCCAAAACATTAGCGGCTGTGGTCAAACTATTTTTGCAGTTTTTCTGTGCCATACAGGTGCAGGAACCGATACAGTAAATATTTTTTTTCCTGCATTTGCAAATTTTGCTTCCACAGTCTAGAACAGAATATTATTGTTAGAATATTGTATAGTATGTTTTTTGCATTTGCATGATGTAAGTTCTGTTATGTCTGGTGGCAGGTCGGGCAGAGTCTTAAAAGTGGGTATCAGACTTCCATCTTGATCTACTTTCCATCCATACTCTTCAACATTAGGAAGCTGCATCTGGGTTTAAAGAGGTTAGCCAAATATTTAGCTGTTAAAAACATCTTAAACAATGTAGTCTTAGGGCGTCTTCAGTCGGTGGTAATTTAACGATGGTTTTTGAAGAGGTCAATAATCCCCTCAAAATGTTAATGAAAGTAACATTGGCAGTTTTCAATACATTTTTAGGAAAATTCTTTCAAGATTAGAGAATATGTTTTCAGAGTACTCATCACTGCCAAATCCATCCAAAAAGTAATGGTTTTCAAGGTAGGTTTTCCAACAGGTTTTGTTCCCAATGCCGGACAATTAAATGGTTGTATCACAACCGGTCAGAATGAAAAGCAGGCATATTTTTTAGAAGGTTTTCATCCAAATTTAAATAATGTACTGCTAGAAATCGTCTTGAGTCTCCTCGCCTTGTTCTGAACCATATATCTTTAGTCAAAAACTTCTTAAAATAAATTAATAAGACATCTGTATCGTTGCAATAAATAATGCAGCGTGAATGCACCGAATTTTTGGCTGACAATATGTGCAATGAGATACGATTATTAGCGTCTTCGTGATTTGAATTTAAAAAAATCGTCTTTTGATGGTTCAAAATTCTTTCCATATTTATTGATTTTCGCGAATCCACTACTAGTTAGAAATTGAATATGCTTTTGCTGAATGGAGTTTTGAAGAAGTTGCTCTGGCAGAAAATGTGTTAAACGTCTTTTGTTAAATATCTAATGAATAAACAAGTTCTATTGTTGCGGAAGTGGAATATTGGGTCGGTCAATTTCTATATCAATTTATTTCTGAAATCCTCTCTTTTGACGTGTTGTATTTTTGATAGAATGTCCTTTATAATGATCAAATACCACATCTATAATTTGAGCATTAAATTTATTTCTAAAAATAATGTTTACAAATATATGAGCATATTCTTTAAATGATATGCAACTTTTGGGCTTTCCTATTTTGATATAATTTTTGTCTCTGCTACTTGCAGCAACAAATCCGTAATTAAAATTTTAAACGAAAACTTATAACTTACCCAAATATATTTAGCTGCAACAGGATGAAGGTAGATAAAATAAAGATGCAAAAATGTCTATATTTTTTCCCAATTTATTAGGTAATTTAATATATAACACATACACTTATTAATTCTTTATTAAAAACAGATAACAATATGACACATTGCCCTATGAAACATAACAATAAGTTTTATAAAAAAAAAAAATGAAAAATCCTACCATATCAATAATGTGATAGTTTTATAATAAAAAAAAATGAAAAATCCTAGCATTTCAATAATGTGATACATCAGCCCGCACGTAGAGAGAAACAGAGCTATGCTACGTTTGAAGGTGAAGAGAAAGATACACTGAGAGTCGATAAATTTGACGGTGAGAATTAATTACAGCATAAACCTATGACATCTCTCATCGTTTATTGTTATCTTTGTTAATTCAAAAGCAAAAAATATAGTGTTTACTCTGTTACCTTCTCAATAGATAAGCAAAAAATTTATAAAGAATGTTTTTTTTTCATTTAGGCCTTCGTTTTTTGTTAAATGAGTGGTATATTTAAAAAAGACGACTTTTTAACTAAATTTTTGAAGGGCTAAAACCAAGATATTTACGTTTATATTTTTTTTCGGCCGTAAGTGCTAATGCAAATGATTTTTTTTAAATAAGTATAAACAATTACTCCCTACAAAGATTTTATTGTGCATTTGACCAAAAAATTATTGTTTTTTTTTGTCTATTCGGTGGTATCAATATCTGGATTTTTGATGATAGTGCCCTTCTGCACAGTCTAATTTTGTATTAACTCCGGAAAAAGGGTTACCTTATCATGACCTTTCATCTGTGAAAAATTCAGCTATGTGACAAAAGAGTGGGAGGTGAATCGTTTTCTTGAGCGAATATTTTAATACATACACTTTACTAACAATGACAACAGCGGATATTATACCCACAATATATTGTGATTATACCCTACTGTGTCCCTTAGAATATGTCTTATTCACGGCCGCACGATATTTGTTAATAGTTACATCTCCTGGTTATCTCTGTGGATATCCAATATATCCACAGGATATCAGAAATATTCCGTGGTTCTAATATGGATATCCAAATGTACGTCTATATCCAGGATACAGAAGATATCCTAATGGATATTCAGCAAAATATCTAATGGGTATCTTCCAGAAAATACAAGAAATCACAGAGATATCCACAGAATATATTTTGTGGATATTCAATAATATATCCAATATGGATATCCAACCAAATGTCCGTCTATATCCCAGGATATAGAAGATATTCGGATATTCAGCAAAATATTTTATGGGTATCTTTAGTAGAGGTTCATAAGTAACCAATGATTATTGAATAATATCGAAATAAAATAGCAGAGAAAAAATATTTTCAACACTCAAAATATTTTCAACACTCTGCCTTTGATTTTGCCCACTAAGGAGTAAGTCATCCTTATTAGGACTCTTCAGCAATAATTGAAAATTCTCGACTCCAGTCTCTAATGGAGTGATTAGGACACACATTTCGATCGAACTCAATTACGGCGGGTCGAGCATGAGTAGATGCGATACTATTAGCCACAATGGCGAGCACAATGGCGTAATTTTTTAATAATTTGCTATATAATTACTATTATTTATGGACATTTGCATGTCGATAAATTACATTTCATGGATATAAAATAGATATCCACCATGGACTGGACATTCAGTGGATATTGGGATGTTCAGTAGATATCCAAAGGATTTGGTGTGCTGTCTGGGTAGACGCCATCTATAGTCTATTTTTATGTATGAGAGAGTATTAAAATAATAAAGCGTTCGTAATCCGTAGGCGTACCACTTCTTTTAGTAGACAGTTAAAATATTTTTTGAAGTTATTCCTCGAGTATACACTTATATTTTCACCTAATTAACCTGCTTATAACTTCTAAACAGCTGAAGGTAAAAAAGTGCAATTTTTTCTAAAATGTTTTATTTTTCCACAAGGTATGTTAAGAACATTGTGTCAAACGGGTTATGTAGGTATAAGGGTTTAAACTTTGACTTTTAAACAACGTTACGTTCATAAATAATAATTTTAATATAAAATCTACTTCTTACCTACAAATCCAAATCAGAATCGAAATCAGAAGATGAACTGTCGCAACCAATATTTACAATGAGTGGCTCGATCGTTTCATCAGTAATATTGTTCAACTTCCACATTTTCTCTTCTTCTTTAATCGTATGATTTACTGCCTTTTCCCAGTTTTCAGGCTTCACATTATTTACAGCCTCCAAAAACAACTGTTTAACATCACTCATTTTAAAAGAATTATTTTTTCTTGAAACTTCTCCCTTTATCTGTGCCCATATCAGTTCAATCGGGTTTACTTCGCAATGATATACTGGTGATCTAACCACCATCATCCCACGATTTTTTGCAATTTCATCAATTTCATATTTTTTGAATTTCTATTTATGAAGGGAACACAAATGATACAGTTCTTTTCTCACAGAACCGGGATGGAACTTAATATTCTTTGAATTTAGCCAATTCTGTAAATCTTTTTTTAACCACTTGGTTGTGGGCATTTTTTCTATAAGTCTCGAGTGATAACTTGCATTATCCATTACTATTATACAGTTCTGAGGAAGAAGATCTATAATTTGTTCGAATCACTCTTTAAAGACATCAGCATTCATGTCCTCATGGTAGTCAATAAACCACCTTTAACAAAACTACCGATGTGTAGGGGAACGGCGGATAGTACGGGCCACTTAAGCAAAAATACATACATATTTTTTATTTTTATTTTTATTTTTTTTGTGTTCGAAAACTGCACAGGACCTTCCTTTAAACCTTTTTTAACTAGTAATTAACAAAATAAAACATATTTTTGAGATACAAAATGAACCACAGAAAGTTTTCCCAGTGTTGCCATTTTGGTACTGCAAAAAAATGGCGGGTGGTACGGGCCATACCAAATTACGTAACTATAACAATAAAAAAAATAATGTTTGTTGTTGGTAAATCAAACAAAAAAAAAAGATTCACAAAAAAAATTCCCAGTGTTGTCATTTTGGCATTTTGAAAAAATGGCGGATAGTACGGGCCATCTTAAATTAGGTAGCTATAGAAATAAAAAATAAATATATTGTTGTTTGCAAACATATAATTAAAAAAAAAAAAAACACATTTTTATTAATTTATTTTGCAATGGTCGCAGTAGTAGTAAAGTTTGTTATCAATAACTGCACAAAGTTCATGTGACCAGCCCTGACAACGTTTGCACTGAATCCAGTTTTCTTCAAAACATTCACCACAAACAAGACACTCGGTCTTATTTTCTTTTGAAAAGTCCGTTGTTGTTGTTGCAATCTGCTTGGAGGTCCCTGGAGTCGATTTCGTATGATCAGTCGATTTATTGATTTGCTGCTTTTTTGTTTGACCACCTTTGTCGGCAACTTACCTGCACATTGTTCAAATGTTATATTTCTTTTCTTTTTCTTAGCAGCTTCTTTTGTGACTTCCAAATTTTTCTTCTCTATCAACATATCTTTATTTGGCGATGAAGTCAATATTTCACTTTTTGCTGCTTTCCTTTTTCTAGTTGTAACCCTCTTTTCAGAGCATGAAGGCAAAGGAGAAAGCTCCTGTAAAACACTGGCAAAGGTACGTTGTTCGACTCTCTCAGGACTAGTTGGTAGTCCTACATGTTCAGGCAGGGGCGTCTCTTCAATAGACTTTTCACTTGCTGCTTGCTCTTCGTTTGCAGGAGGTTGAGAGGTCACTTCTCTAGGCTCTACAATTACTGCTTGCTCTTCATTTGCTGAAGGTTGAGAGGTTACTGTAGCAGAAACGGCTGACATTTTGGCAGTTGTAGTTGGTGGGTTTTCTACATTGGTTAAAGCACTTCCCATAAAGTCTAAGTCTGTGAAAATTTCTGGGTTAAAAGGGTGAATGCCCGTGCAGCTGAAACCACTTGCTGCAATATCTAGTCTACAAACTTTGGTGTAAGCTTCATTCACTAGCTTTGCGATGTTATAATCATTGATTCGAGCACCTGGATTAGCCCTCATCCACAAACTACAAGAATAATTGTATTGTGCTTTGAACAGAGGCTGCATTTTGTGGGTCGTGTGAGGTGGGAAACTCAACATGTGAACATAATGTTCTCTAGCATACAAAATGACGTCCAGCTCCTTGTGTGTTCCATGTCCATCGAGGAGTAGCAACACAGGATCCTCTTCTGTAGGTTTCGTGAAGGCCACGAAGTGCTGCATCCACTTTAAGAATGCCTCGGTGGTCATCCATCCGTTGGTAGTTGGAAAAGCTATACTCTCCGCCGGAGCACCGATCATCAGACGATCATTCATCCTTTTTCGAGGGAAAATAAAAAGTGGGGGAATAAACTGTCCAGTTATGCTCATACAGAACATGATCGTAACGTTGCGACCTCGCTTTCCTGAAGTAATTTTCCCGACCTGCCGCTTCCCTTTAATGGTAATTACCTTGTCATTTTCATGAACACAAGAAACTCCTGTTTCATCGGCGTTGAATACTCTAGAAGGTCGAAAAGAGTGCTTGTTATTCAAAGAGTTCAAATGATTAAAAAAACGGTCAACTTGAGGTTTATTAAACCCGACGGACCGCATTAGGCTGGTTGACTGCGGTTTTCTATAAGCAAGATCGGGGTGTCTCTTCATAAAACTTGTATAAAAATCTTTACCAGCCGTTTTATTTTCCCTGTTAAATCTATGTGGTAGCTTAAGAGAATTTGCCAAATTATATGCTAACTTACAAAATTCTGTTTTAGCTAGAGGCATTAACCTTGAGTCTAAATCACGGATGTGTTCCACAAGAATGTCCTCAAAATAATCTGTAAACGTTCGTTTAAAAGACCCCATCTGAGGCTTCATTTCTGTCTGCCGAGCTGCTCTAACTGATTTTATCCTCCTTTGAAGGGAAGTTCTTGGTACATTAAAATGGTTGGCTGCATCCCTTTCTGTCATCTTGTTTTCTAGAACACTCGAAACAGCTTGTTTCATGCTTATTTCTGACCACTCCCCACGACCTGTCCCTTCTGGCTTCTTTTTGTACTTTGGCATCTCCTTAAAATAAAAAAATACGATTTGTTTACATGGCCCATACCACCCGACGCGGGTTTGGCCCGTATCACCCGACCGACCTTGATAAATCAAACATGGCTTTAACAGAAATCGACTTGAGTTAAAGATATTTCGTTATCACAATGTATAGAGCCTTTTACGAGCTAGAATTTAATAGCAGTATGATAATTTTACAACATACCTTTAGTTGAAAAAACAGTCAATAAAAGTTATCCAAGACGGCACCTCCACCACTCAAAAATAGAAATTATTTATTATCTGCAACACCTATGCACATACGTCTGTCAAGTTCTAGCAAACGACTGAGCAACGTATAGTCTGTGATCCGAGAACAGCATGGCTCTGCCACCTAGCGGCTGTACCGAGAACCATGTGATGGCCCGTACTACCCGCTGGCTCGTAGTACCCGCCGTTCCCCTACTATTGTTAGTCTGCGCCCCTTTCCTGATTGTGGATTTAAACCAGTAGATAAATTATTTAAAAAAGCCTGTCTTCGACTTGTAACAGTTTCATCTTGCCAAAATTTATTTGGTTTATGTCCCTCGTTGATCCATGTTTCATCTAAATAAAATATATTTCTTCTTTGGTTTCTCATTTCTTTTAAAGTCCTTAGGTAATTTCTTCTCCATACTACAATATCGTTTCTTTCTACTAAAATAGACTTTCTGGAATGCTTTTTCCATAGAAAACCTATTTCTTTTAAAAGTTTCCATAGTGTGCTTCGACTCATTTCAGGGTAATCCTTATCATCTCGAACCGTGGCAAGAACTTTGTCTACTGTCGGAAATTCTTTTCTAAAGAAGAACGCATGCACTTTCCTTGGAAGTCTTTCTTTCAAAAGATTTTCTAATTGAAATTTCGGTTTTCCTGGAGCTTTTGTGCTGTTTGAAACTCGCCACATTTCTCTTCTTTAACAACTCTGTAAATCGTAGATTTCCCAACACCAAGCGTACTACTAACTAATTCCACTGTGTCATCAACACTTTTACATAAATGTTTGTCTGTAAATGATTTAAAACAATAAAATAATAATGTTTTTTCATTAACTGTTAAAGGACCGATTTTTTGTCGTTTACGCGGCCCTTCCAAATTTTCCATGATCACACTAGAATCACACTGCACCTTGCAAGTTGCAACTATACGACATTTAGTAAACTGTCAAGAATACGCAACTTGGACCTCCTTACTAAATGGAAATCCTATAATCGCATTTTCGGTGAAATTTGTTGGGAAGGTATTTATCTACTTATAATTCGATTACTGTAAGAAATTCTTGGAATTAAAATAAAATAAAATTGGCAAATAGGTACTTATTGAAAATAATCTTAAGATACGGCTATGTAATCTTTAATGTACAGGGCTTTTGGCCTGTCCAAACCTTTTTCTATTGTTCTGTACAGCTTATGTTTATAAAGGACCAATAAAAGACCCAAAACTTGTAATAGCTCAGGTACATTTATTACAATTTTAGGAAATATTTAGATTATTCTGTAAAAATATTTAAAATGACCGTACTAAGTTTTGCATTAGAAATGCTGTTTTATTACTCTCTCATACATAAAAATAGACTATAGCTTGCACCACAAATATTTGACAAATTTTCGCTGAATTTTTTTCTAATGCCTGGCTATGTACTTCATAACCAGGACTTCAAACAATGGACACATATTCTAGCTTACTACGTACAAAACGGTAAAAATAGTTTTTAAAGTGTTAGGCTCAGAACTGGCGCCCATATCGAATGACAGAACTCAAATTTCTGTATGCCTCTTTTTGTTCAGTAAAGTTTAACTTAGCGTCGAAAAGAACAGCACTAAAAAAAAGAAATTTATTGATGGTAATATTGTTGACAGTGAAATTATACTCAATCGGATTTAGTTTGCGAGTGAAGCTGATAGAATTGCACTTAGATATGTTTAGTGGTAAGTTGTTAGAATTACACCAAAGGTTCAATTTATTTAGGTTCTCCTGCGTAATCAAACAGTCATCAATACTGAAGATTGATTTAAACAATTTTAAATAATCGGCATAGAGTAGAGTATTACATGATAGGTTTTCAGTAATGTCATTTACAAAAATGGAAAATAAAAAGTGGTCCTAGAACTAAACCTTGAGGGACACCTGAAGAAGCTTTTATACAAATTGACTGAAAACCACGGTATTCAACTTTCAATTTACGATTACTTAAATATGATTCAAAGAAACGCAGAAAAGACGTAGTGAGTCCAACAATGGAAAGCTTGTTCAAAAGTATACTATGATCAAGGCGATCAAAGGCCTTGGAAAAGTCAGTTTATATATTGTTAGAAGTTAAAAGAATTCAAAATTATTGTTTTTAAATGATTTATCACTCTGTATACTATAACACCCTGTATAGCCACTTCATAAAACACGTATTAACATGGTTTTATAATGTTTTATTGAATATCTCGTAAACAATGTTTGTAATGTAATTAATTAAAGAACAAAATAAAGAATGTCTTTAACGGCATATTGCCTATCACTTCATCGCGTTCGATTGTCGAAAGTCAAGTCCCCGCTTTCGGCGCTCTCTCCTGGTCCTGGACACTGAAACGGGTAGACAATGAAGGAAGGGCAGACGTGGTATCGTCGACCCAGTGGCGGCGATATCCTAATTTGCTGACTCTAACAATATGTTATATCTTGAATAACACTAATAGTTTTTTAAAAAATATTTTATTACTTAAAAATTATAAGTTGTTTATGGTAGGTGAGTTGTTATGACCTAACTGAAGTTTTAAGTTTGTGTCACCCCTATTTATAACATAGGTAAAACAAAAGAAATATCTAAAAGGTGTAAGGTGACGAAAGTGTTGCATTTACAAGAAATGCAACTTGGCTGAATATAATCCTAGAGGTCAATGATAACCATTCTAGGAATTGCAACTAAGCATTATTTAACTCTAGATAATTTACTATTATACCAAAATAAGTCGATTTAAGTAAATTTACCTTTGTACAAAGTTGCTTCGTTTGGGCTCCAGAGGGCCTCGAAGTTACAATTTTTAAATCGTTTTTCCCATATAAATTTAAAACGGCATATGCGATTTTGCTGAAATTTGGTATATTGGTAGAGTTTTATGTGGCAAAAAAATGGTATTAAAATTTTGTCCGATAATAATACATAGGCGTAGAACTTGATTTTTTAAATAATTGCACCTTTAAAAATTCTACGCCAATGGAAGAATGAGTATGAAATTTAGATTGCGCAACTCATTTACTTTAAAAAAGGTACTCTTGATAAGACTCGATTACTCTCATGGTTTTGACGAAATTTGCATTTTAGTAATTTTAGAACATAAACAATAATTATTAAAATACAAACTTTGTCAAAACCATGAGAGTAAATCAAGTATTACCAATTTACTTTTTTGTAGTAAATGAGTACTCAATCCAAATTTCATACTCAAACCCTTTTTTTGCCATTGGCGTAGAATTTTTAAAGGTGCAATTATTTAAAAAATCAAGTTCTACGCCTATGTATTGTAATGAAGTCAATTTTCATTACTATATTTCGGCCTATTCCGGATATAAATTTCAATTTTTATTTTTTATTTTATTTTAACTTCATGGGTAGACCCTGTATATCAAATTTTGTTTTATTTAAATTCGCGTATTATACCTGAGTAACGATAGCGCGCGCGATCCGCGCACATCAAGTGGGGAGCTAGCCTGCTTGGGCATCGAGACTGGAATTCAGAATAGGGATCAATATGATTTTTTGAAAAAAATATATTTAAAAAGACGAGGGTAAAATGTGCCTACCAATTTTTTTAAAAATTTTTTTGACCACTATTAAGAAGAGAAAAAAATAAAATAGTGTACAGTGACGTCACTAGACACTACTTCACTACATGGCAACCTCGCGTTTTTAAATATTTTAATACCAAATTTACACGGCCATAATTACTTTTTACTTAGAAAATTAAATTTACAGCCAAAGAAAAAATATAATAAATTAAATAAGAAATTATCTTTTTAACACTTAATGACTCGTTTATTACAAAATACTTTACTTTTAAATGCTTCTTTGAGTCAAAATAATTTATTTAGTTTACGGTTTTAGCGATTTACACTCTTATGTAAACGGAGTCCTTTCGTTCTGCTACATGCTCGTTTCATGAAGATGTTGTTAACACTTGCTGTCAGATGTCATTTGTCATTTGATGTTTATTATTATTGTTACGCTGGGTTGTCTGTTGTTACTTATCGTTCTGGTTTGATTATTGTTCGATTATTATTGTTTATTGTGTTTGAAAAAAACTTAAAATGGAAAAGAAGTGTTTTGTACCTTGTTGCCTAAATACTAGTTTAAATTCAATGAAGAAATTTATAACAGTTCCCCGAGATGATCGACGACAAGCTTGGTTTGATGCTGTAAACAGATCAGTTGTACGTACTAATGTAGTTTGCTGTGAGGAACATTTTATTGTAAGTTTAAATATTAGTGTGTATGTATTTTTCCGTATTCTATTTAGATAAATCTGTATCCTGTTTTTTACAGAAATTAAAAAATTCTAGCTTCTAACCCTTTTAAAGTTTGCATTTCACATTTATTATGGTATACAAAAAATATTTTAAAAATAAAGTAGGTATAATACAGTATAATAATTATGTATATATTTCTTTTTTAGTTTCAAAGTGATGCAGAAAACTGGGCTCAACATATTACTGTGGGTAATAAACTGCTACTGAAGAAGAATGTTGTACCACATCTTAAATTAAAACGTTTTGCTAGTGATAATATTTCCAGCCAAGCAAAAAAAATTTCTATTGAAGAAATGCCCAGTACGAGCACTGGAAGAAGAGGTCAGCTGGAGGACATAACAAATTTAGAGGATCCAGTTCCAACTATTTTTTCACCTCCAACAAGTAGTTCAAACTCTCCAAGCTCAAAATCGAGTTGTAGCCCCAGTAAATATACTTCGGAGTATAATTCTTCTGATACCTATGATGAATTTGAAATGCCTCTGAACAGACAAGCCTCAACAGTATGGTTGTTAGAAAAGAAGAGTAGGTTTTACTTAGGAATTCCTGAAGAAGTGTACCATGTTGTAAAATTTGTTACAGAAGTTGAAAAAATTACATATTTGGATACCCTTATAGCACTAAAAAAAATTCGTACTAATGATGTTAACTGCAGACTTGGTGACGATTTTCAAATGAGTGAAAGTTATGTTCAGAAAGCATTTTTAAAAGCAGTGCCGTTAATTGCCAATTGCATGCAGGAACTAATTATTTGGCCAGAGTCAAGAATTATAAAAAGAAATTTACCAGTTCCTTTCATGGCAAGATATTCGAATGTCCAATCAATTATCGATTGCTTTGAAATTGAAAAGCCATCAGATCCAGTGCGACAAGCAAAAACATGGTCCAGCTATAAAAGTTGTAATACAATAAAATTTTTAATTTCGGCTACTCCAAATGGACTTGTGCAATTTTTGTCTGGGGGATATGGCGGTCGTGCTTCTGATAAGTTTATTGTTGAGAATAGTGGTTATTTGGATATGTTACCAACAAATGCAGGAGTAATGGCAGACAGAGGCTTTAAGCACATTGATGCTGTGCTTCAACAGAAAGGGTGCTTTTTACTTCGTCCTCCTAGTGTACCTGAAGGTACCATCTTACTGAGGTCGGAAGTGAGAGAAAGCAAAAGAATTGCATCATTACGGATTCATATTGAACGTGTTATTAAACGCATAAGAGACTTTAAAATAATAGATATACATTCAAGAATAAATTCAAATTTATTATTTTTAATTAATCATATTGTGATTATTGCATGTGGAATCATTAATGTACAAGGGCCAATAATAAAATGATTAATTTATGTTTTTTATTTTTATTTCCTGGATAGCAAATAATGTGTTTGATTGAATACTATATTATTTAGTTATTCAGAAATATATTTTCTTTTATAAGAGTAGGTACTTTTTCAACTATTTTATACAATTTTAAAGACTTTAAATCAGCAAATAATTTTTAATTAAATTCTATAAGGAAACTTGAAAATATATATATATATTTTTTTTAAATTTTAATAGCACCGATTTTCATACAGGGTTTTAATTCCAAGGGCGCATTCCCGAACCTAGTTCAAGTAGAAAAGTTCATATAAACATGTGTTCTAAAAAGTCTAGTTTTCAAGATACAGGATGTCAAAACTTTTTAAAAAAATAGGTTTTTTATTAAAATCTCAAAGATCCTGTTGTCAATGTTGTTGAAAATTTAGCAGTTCTTTATTGTGATAAGTTAACACTAAATAGAAGATAATTATGAATTCCAGTGGCATCGCGGGGTGGTCTTACGATAATATTGAAAAAAATATATGCAACTGACTTTAAAAATTCTATATTTTGTTCTCGATTAAGTAGCTATACAACTTTTTTTGTTTCTTAATATTTTTTCATAACTTACTTCGTTTTCGAGGAAAAAATAATACTTGAACTTGGTTCAGGAATACGCCCTTGGAATTACGGCCTATCATAACGTAACACCCAATAATTCAAAATAACACTTTAAATTTTTTACGGATGCAAATCAATTTAATACTTGAATATACCTTACAAGAAGATGAGACCATCAAGCAGATCCTCTACTATTGCCCGACGCTCTCATTTATTAGATTTGTAGATTTTGACGATGTTGTCAAGTACATCAAATCTGTAGGCTGGCTCACGACCTAGAAGATGCCTATCAACTTAGATGCACAATGGGTTTAATGAGGCCTAAGTGTCGTGATGGTATCCCTCCCGCCAAACTATACAGATACCTTAGATCAGCTTTTATTTCTATCAATCTAGAGAAAAATATTGTTGACACTAAAGAAACGTACACTAATAATTTAAATATTTATTTTAAAAATCATTTACAAATTTTAGGAAATACAGCATTTTTCCAGAATAGTAATGCTAAATCTAACATATTGTTACAATTTGTTTGATTAAAGTCTACTTCATAAATATCAACTTCTTTGTTATGTTCAAAGTTAGGTGAAGCTATACAAAAAAGAGATTTATTTTTTTTTGCAAATAACATTTGTAACTGCATTTGACTTAAATATTTTTTATTTATTTCTCCATCTTTTATATAATTTTCTACAGTTTTATTTTTTGATGGGCACTTTACTTCTATGCAATATTCTTTGCTAAGTCCATCAGGTGATGCTCCAAAAAAAGGATATTCTTTATTTAAAATTAGCCCACATTTTAAAATTTTAATGTTTCTTATCGTTTCAACAATCTTTCAAACTTCAGGTTCTAATGTCTTTCCCCTTAACATTGCCGTTGTTTCTATTGGTTTTGAAGCACCAAGAATTGTTTCTATTAAAGAACCATCTGTAGTTCGACAATGGGCAGCTTCATAAAATTTTGATGCAGTAATTCTGCCCCACCGAAGTTTAAACCATTGGGATGATTTTGACTGATTTTGGGTAGCAATTTCTGCTTTTTTACATGTGGAATTCTCCATTTTTTTACAGACAAAATTCATAAAATTCTCAACAGATTTATCAATTTTTGTGCCTTGAAAATTTTCAATTAGGTGAAACAGTGATATATCTTCAAATATAAACTTCTTATATACATCATATAGTGGACCAGTACCGCTTAAACATTTTACTTTCTCCAAAAAGTTGTTATCCTTGTTTCTAAGGGGTGGAATTTCTCTATCTACCAAATCTTCTAATTTGAATCCATCTTGCTCTATAGCAGCTTTGCTCAGTTTGGAAGCTTTCCAGTAGCACACCTGGGATGTAACAGAAGGTTGTTCACTTCTTCGATGCAACCACATGATAAATGCAGTAGCATGTTTACATCCACCTGTAATGACAAAACAAATAAAGATTAGGGGATACATCTGAAAAATAATTGTTTAACCTGTGTGGATACACAACTTGAAATATAATTGTTTAACCTGTTTAACTTATTCTTTCCTTTTTTCGTAGTCATTTTTGTAATTTTTTTCAGATTCAAACTATTCAGTCAAAGAAAAAGTAATATTATTTTTCAAACATAAAAATAAAAACTAATACATACTCGACTTCTTTGCAGTAAACAAAAGAGAAAGTGTGATTTAATAAGTTTTGAAAAAATACCTACATAACTTTTTAAAAGTCACAAATGTATAATTCATTTAAATTTAAATAAATTGTCATACCTTTCTGTTACTTCTTAATTAATACATTAACAAAAATTGTAATTGAGAAAAATTTTAATGATTTAACATCTAATTGGTTTTTTTCAGCTCAGTGGCCTTGGTAGGCAAGTGCCCATTTTTCAAAAACAGTTACATTGTATTCAAAAAATTTTGATATTTTTAATAATATACATATCCTATGATAAATAATGAATAATCTAGTGTTACAGTAGCACATTATAAAGAAGGTAAAAGTTTCTGTTTAACCTTTTTTTGCCCCTAGGTTTTTTAAAAGTATAAATCCTACAATTTTAGGTTTTTTAGGATTAATATTAAGAACGAGTGCAAAAATTACTGTATATAAAAACAAATGAAAATATTTTATCAGAGGTTACCACTGGGGAACTTCTTGATATTTATTTTTCACTTTAGTTTTTTTTTGTTCAACTATTAGGTACTAACTTTTGAAATATATGAATTAAAAAACTTAAATAACCTAAAAACCTACTTATACATTTTTTAATTCTTAGGTTTTTTCGAACCCTGCATATAACACTCTTTTTTCACAACTACTGATAAACTTCAGCTTGTGGTTTAGTGTCCTATATCAGAGTTGCTGTCAAACATATATTTCAAGAGCAAGGAAATGTTTTAGAAATCAGTAAAAATTAGGTACCTTTAAGTTGTGTGAAACATATGTTCCTTGCCCTCAAAATTAAAAGATAAAAACAATCTGCAAAACAAGGATAAGCCTATTGCAATGTGGCAGGTGTAAAATTAAAATTCTAAAAGTCAGTACAAAGTGGAGTAGACATGCTCATTATAAGGAAACTAAACCACAAGATTACCCTTTTTTGTTGAAATGGTTTAAATTTAAAAATACCAACCTTCAGAAGCAGCACAATCCAAACAAGTACACTGCAGAACTATATTCTGTATCTCATCAATTCTGGCAAAAACACTGTATTTCTTATTTTTTATTTTATGCGCAGGTGTTATTTTTCCTTTGACAATACATATCTGTCCTTCTCTTTTAAGCTGCACATAACCAATTGCATTATCTCCATAAGATTCTCTGGAGGATCTAAAATAAATAGAAAAATTAGATTTCAAATGTTTGTATATTATAAAGGCTATCCTAACGTAAATAAATGAAGCTTGTTGTTTATAACAAAAACAAATGCATCAACATACCTTTTAGTTTTAACATTTTTGACCTCTGCGGACACATGGTCAATATTAGAAATAAAAAATTGTTCTACCATTTCTGAATCAACACATGGTAGATTATCAGAATTAGCTTGAATGTATCCGCTCTCCATTTTTTCATAAAATAACCCAAAAACTAAAACAAAATGTAATCGACTGTAACGATTTGAAAGAAATATTTCACTGAAATAAATATACTAAAATAAAACGCAGGTCTGATCGAAACAACGATTTATAATCAACTAACTAAACACAAATCCTTTTCTAACAACAACGCAAAAAAGAATAATTCGGTGATTCAGCCGTTTTATCAGTACTTGGAACATTACACAACGCCTATTGCTATCGGCAATCAAGTCATGTACAATGTGATTGCAAATAATTTCTGATAAACCTCACTTATTTAGGTATATAGGCCCAATCACTAACATTAATGTTATATTGATTGAGAGAAAATAGGGTAATTTATTATTACTATAAGTACCTATTAAATATGACTAATGGATTAAACAGGTAGGTAAATAATAAAAAGAAATAATGTATTTACTCACCGCTTATTCCAAGAATTAACAACAAAATATCTATAATGGTTTCCCAAAAGGTTATCCATGAAGTCCAAGAATTATAATTAGGAAATATAATATGCTTTTGAATTTTGATAAAAAAATATTAAATACAAAAATGTAAATATTGATATTTGCATTTCACATCAAATGTCAATGAAATGACATTACCAAATGTGACAATAGTATTATCAGTTTTGTCGTTTTAACCTGTTAGATTAAAACGAGAAAACCGATAATTCCGAATCGCAAGCGGATGATAAATAAAACACACCTAATGCACTTTTATTCGCACAGAACTAAGTATATCAGAAATCAGTTAACATTTTACAGGAACACCAACATTCCAAATCGAATTTTTTTAAAAATTTTTATTTGTTTTAACCATAAATACAATAGCTTTTCTTAAAATATAGTATCCAGCGTTACTGTTAACTCTTTTTGGTGGTATTACATTTTAGTTCTTAATGCATTAAAGAACATTTGAAGGACCGTATCCATCCAACGAACGCATTTGCAGTGTTGCCGATAACAGTGACTAGTGACGTCACATTATTTTTCAAATTTGAAATTTCAACAAAATATACAATATTTCAGCATGTTAGAGCTTCAATAGGACTAGTTAGTATGTAAACGTTTCAAAAATAACAATAAAAATGAAATAGAAAAGATTGTACGGATCCCTATTCGGATTATTAAAAATCATTCAATTCACGTTACCGATTGGACTAACATCTGCTGCTTTTGCTCCGATATACACCGCTGAAAATTATCGCCGATACCGTAGTTAGGTACACCGAATTTGTTTACATATTTTTTTTTGTCGACGGTTCTTGAGTTAAAACGTTCGAATACCGGTTTCATTTGAAATAATTATTCCGTTTTCGATTTTATTTAAGAGAAATAATAATTGATTTCAGATTTTCGTTAAAAATATTTTGATTTACAGATAAATTATTTAGTTTTGATTTTATTTAGAAACATTGAAAATTAGTTTTTGGTTATTAGGAAATAGAAACTTTGTTTCTATTTTATTAATTAATTAATTTTATTACGACCGTGAATTGTGTTTCTATTTTACAGTAATAGTAAACCTAATTTCAAATTAAATTCCGTATACAGTTGATTAGTTAATTTTCATTGCGACCGTGGATTTTGTTCCTAATTTTTTTTAAGTAATAATAAATTTAAATTTAAATTAAATTCCGTACATAGTTAATTACTTAACTTTTACTACGACCGTAAATTTTGTTTCTATTTATTCACAATCTGGTTTAACTTTTTTTTATTTATGGGATTGATACTATCCCGTTTTCTTATCATTTATCTATTCCCCATTCACTAAAACAAGGAGGTTTGTTTCAGTTTCAATACCGACTAGAGAGTTAACCAGATAACTTTTTCTACGACCGTGATTTTAATTTTTTTTTTACGAAACAAAATATTTAACTTTAATCTTTATGCCGATTTAAGAGTTAACTAATTAACTTTTGCTACGACCGCCATTATTTGTTTTTGGTTTCGTTTTGGCTCAACCACCGATCCGACAAATTTATTAATTAGATACTATTGCCACCGAGCATCTTTCTTCTAATTTTAATTCTACCGTCTGATTGAGACTAATCATTACTGGCCGATCTGTTTGTTTTTATTTTGTTCAGGGTTTTAAAATTACGAGCGGGGGTGGGCGTTGAAACAATACTTAAATTTTTTTTATTGTAAATAGTTCAAAATTCAATATATGTGTCAACGTTACCTTGACTGTTACTGAGGTTACTGATCCCTAATTTACTTCCCCCTTTATTTCAGCAGTGAGAAATTCTTTATCACCACAAGTAACGATTAAAGCCCGTTATTTGTGGTTACTTATTACCTGTGTCTGAGTGACCAACGACCCCTGGAATTTTTCATCTCCATCTGTGCTGCCCGAGTACTTTCGACGCCGTTTCGAAAGATTGTGGAGTAAACCACACATCAAATCTGGCGCCCGAGAGCCGTCCCGACAACAGGCGTCATTTGTAAGTAATCGTTTTCTCTGAGGCGAGAAAACCCCTTACAAGTGGTCCAACAAGGTCTGTGCTAACAACCTCCCATTATCGGACAAAATTTTATACGATGAAAAACATAAAAATGTACTTTTTTCGTATCTTCTTCAACACCTCTGTTATGTGATATTAGAAAATTGATTATTGGGATTGTGTTGATTATTATTTAATTAAAAGACACTGTGGAACTCACTTTTCTTTATTTTAAAATCAAGAGCACAAAAGCATGGTTAACACCATCGACCATTGACAGCAAGTAACATTTTGACATGTAAGAGACAATTGACATATGTTGATACCAACATGAACAGGTTTGCCAACATAAACTAATACTAACACCCTCCCTCAAACCTGTTATATTTTAAAAGTATTTATTTTAAATTTAACATTTTAACAAATTTTGTAAATTTTTCTACACCTAGAGATTTTGTAAAAACATCTGCCAACTGACAGTCAGTACTAACATATACAATTTTTATTATTCCTGCAGTTATTAAATCGACAACGAAATGAAATTTAACATCAACATGTTTACATCTTTTATTGTTTTCAAAATTATTCAGTAATTTAATAGTGCTTTGATTATCTTCATGGATTAAAAAAGGCATATTTAATGTAATTTTTAAATCATTCAGCAAATTTTTGATGTGTAAAATTTCACAACTTGCCATGCAAACTGAAATAAACTCAGATTCGGTACTGGACAATGCAACAATACTTTGTTTCTTTGAACTCCATGAGACCAAGTCTCCAAATAGTTTAAAACAATAACCGCTTATTGATTTCCTATCATTTGTGCTATTTGCCCAATCTGCATCAGAGAAACCTAATAAATCATTCTTTGATACAAAAACATACAAGCAATAATCTGATTTCGACCTTTCAAAACTTAAACTCAACATGACACCATTGAACCTATCATTCCACACTTTAGGAGCTTGCTTTAAGCCATAAATTGCTTTGTTGAGCTGACATACTTTATTTCTGTCATTTTCACTAACCAGTAACCCTTCAGGAATTTTCATATATACAACCTCTTCAATTATCCCATTTAAAAAGGCATTTTTAACATCCAACTGTTCAATTAACAAATTGTAATAATTGCATACAGAAAGTAAAATACGAAAAGTTGACAATTTCGCTACAGGAGCATGTATTTGAGAAATTTCATTAATATCTTGTTCGAATCCTCTAGCTACAAGTCTTGCCTTGTAAATTTCCTTTCCTTGACTGTCTTCTTTTATTCTAAAAACCCATCTATTACTAATTATAGTCCCATGTTCTGGTTTTTCAACTAAAGTCCATGTTTTGTTTTCTTCTAAGGCATTTAATTCTTCATCCATAGCTTGTTTCCAATTTTCGCTTTGTTTACTCTTTATTGCAGCTGCATAAGTTTCTGGAACATTGGAAGCACTTAATAGTGCTAAACATCCTAAGTCAATCTGGAAGTTTTCAAAATGTGCAGGTATTTTTCTTTCTCTTTGGGGTCTATTACTAACCTCATTAACTTCTGTATTTTCATCAACATTCACTTCTTCCTCCTTTTCGTTAGTTTCTTCTTTGTTTTCTTCTTCATATTCATTGTCAGATTCATTTTCATATGCTTCTACTCTTTCATTTAACATTTGATTTTTACTTGTCATTGATAAATTACTTTCATCAAAAATAACGTTTCTACTATGAATAATTTTATTTTCATTGTTATTCCATAATCTATACCCCTGATCTGTATATCCAACAAACTTACATTTTACTCGTTTATCATCTAATTTATTGGCTCGAATAGAGCCTGGAACTCTTGCATAACAAATACAGCCAAAAACACGCAAATTAGACACATTTGGTTTTTTATTACACCACATTTCAAAAGGACTTTTATCCCTCACTAAACATGACTGGGTGCGATTGGTTATGTATGCAGCCATGAGCACAGCATCCTGCCAAAAACATTTGCTTATACCTGCTTCTTTAATCATGCACCTTGCCCTGTTCATTAAAGTTTGATTCATTCGCTCAGCAACCCCATTAAGTTGAGGAGTGTATGGTGGAGTGTAGATTATTTGAATACCCCTCTTGGAACATAAATTCAATAGTGTATATGAACGGTACTCACCTCCGTTGTCGCATTTAAGTTTTGAAATTCTTTTACCAAATAAGGATGTTACCTTAGCTTCATAATCTTTAAAACAATTAAATACTTCATCTTTACTTTTGATAGGATAAACCATAACAAACCTAGAAAAGTCATCGACAAAAGTTACAAAATACTTATTACCATCACGTGATGTCGGTGTAATTGGGCCACATACATCTGTATGTATTAATTCTAACACTCTAGTAGATCTAGATGTTTTAGAAAAATATGGAAAACATTTTTGCTTTGATTTAACACAAACATCACAAATTTTATCAACTTTCGAGTTTACAAATTCTAAACCATTGACTATATTTAAATTTTTTAGTTTTGACAATGAATCATAACTCAAGTGCCCATACCTTTTATGCCAAACTTCTAAGTTTACAGCTAAATTAGCATATTCATTAACAGGTTCAACAATATTACAGAATTTAAAAATTATTTTGTATAAATTATTACAACGATTTCCTATAACAAAAACATCATTACCCTTTTTTATGAAAATTTGTCCATTACTACAAACAATTTCATAACCCGCCTTTTCAATAGTGGATATCGATAACAAATTTACTCTTAATTTTGGTACACACATGACATTTTTTAGCTCAATTTTTACATTTTTATCATTTACCACACTGATTACCTACCTCTGTTTCCATCCGTTTGATTTGCATTTGAATTATTCTTTCTAAAAAGGCACTGTTGCGACCTGTGCCCAAACCTATTACACTTAAAGCATTTAATACCGCAAACATTTTTTAAATGTCCTAATTTACCACATTTAAAACATTGTAATTGTTTGTTAGATGCACTAAATGATGACGGTACTATATTTCTATTACTTGAAATTTTATTAGAGTTAAATTCTAACAGCCTACTTTTAACAAACTCCATTTTCAAATCATCTTCTGACAAGGTTCTTATCGCCGTGACTACACTTTCAAATTCTTTCGGCATAGATAACAGTAAGAAACAAGAAATGTCAGATTCATCAAAATTACTGCCCAAATTTTTTAATTCTCTAAAAAGTCGATCACATTTGGCAAAATGATCATGAATATTTGAATCACAGTTATATTTTAAAGAAGTTAACTCCTTTAATAGGTAAAATTTTGAGCATGTACCTTTTTTATCAAAGATTCCTTCCAGTTTTTTCATCATCTCGTAGGCAACATCTACTTCCTTTATATACTCCAAATGTGAGTCAGCTACACTCTGGATAATAATCATGCATGCTTTATAGTTTTTCTTTCGCCATAGTTCATCCCTACTGCTTTCTACGTTTGATAAAACTTCACTGCATTCCATCGCCTTTAAAACTGACGATAGCCTAAATTTCCAGTTATCAAAACCGGTTCCATTGAATGGTATTATTCCATATTTATTTTCAACTTGCTTCTCCATTTTTGCTTACTTTTACTTTATTCTCTTTTACACTCACAATTACGTGTCAACCTTTTCATAAATTCAAATCCGTCTTCATCAACACAATCTTTTACCTGGGCCCATAACCAATGTTATGTGATATTAGAAAATTGATTATTGGGATTGTGTTGATTATTATTTAATTAAAAGACACTGTGGAACTCACTTTTCTTTATTTTAAAATCAAGAGCACAAAAGCATGGTTAACACCATCGACCATTGATAGCAAGTAACATTTTGACATGTAAGAGATAATTGACATATGTTGATACCAACATGAACAGGTTTGCCAACATAAACTAATACTAACAACCTCTAATCGAGACTTTTAACAAAAATACTCGATTCTTGCCATGTACGATTTTTTGAGGAATATTAATTATTTGCCTGCAATACGTATACAAAAACATTTGTTGGTTTCCATAGTTTCATCTAAATAAAAATATTGTCAAGTTTTAACACCTAATCTCTTGTTAACGATTGAAAGTGTTCTGACTCAATAATTTAAAAAACAAATGCGTGGTTTATTAATATGGCTGTACAATATACCAATGCAGAATATACCGATATATTACTGACATTAGGATTTTGTGAAGGAAATGCTCGAGAGAGTGTCAGGGTGTACTCTGAAAGGTTTCCAAATCGTCGTGTACCTAGCCACCCAACTTTGCTGCTGTTGAGAGAAGTCTTCGGGAGACCGGTTCCTTTGCTCCCAACACTGTTGATAATTGAAGAGAACGTTTTGTAAGGATTCCAGAAGTTGAAGAAGACATTTTAGAACGTGTTGAAGAAGATCCAGAATTAGTTACCAGACGAATTGGAAGGGAACTAGGAGTAAGTAAAGATCCATGATCCTCAAATTCGTTTGGGTTTTTGTCGATTTGTTAATATGCAAAGAGAAAGAGATCCAAACTTTCTCAAGAAGGTTCTCTTTACCGATAAAGCGGGTTTTACAAGGAGAAGTATAACTAATACCCACAATGAACATGTTTATGCCGTTGAAAATCCGCATGCAATAAAGGTAAACCATTCAGAGCACAAATTCAAAATTAATGTGTGGGCTGGAATAATTGGTAATTTCATTGTTGGTCCTGTCATACTTCCACGAAAATTATTTGGATTTTCTACAAAATACGTTGCCAGAATTGTTAGAAGATTTACCTCTCCAACTTCGTAGAGATATTTATTAAACATTACTGATGATATTCTTAGGGCAATTGATCGTAATGAATTAACAGTACTTGTACTATTAGATTTTACCAAAGCTTTTGATAGAATAAAACATGAACTGTTGCTAGCCATATTCCATTACATTGGTTTCTCCGATAATGCAGTTGAGCTGTTGAGCAGCTATCTTCAGGGAAGGGAGCAAGCTGTTGTTGTGGACAAAATAGTATCACAATATTTGACAGTTGAGAATGGTGTTCCCCAGGGCTCTGTCTTGGGACCGATCTTTTTCAATATCTACACTTTTGAATTTTACAAATCACTGAGGTACTCCACTAGCCATTTCTATGCCGACGATACTCAACTTTATATTTCTTTCCCTGAAAATAATACTCAATTAGCAATAAAACAGTTAAATAGGGATCTCCAATCATTAGCGGATACTGCCAGACATTTTTGCCTCAGTCTTAACCCATCGAAATCCCAAGTTCTCTTCTTTGGAAGAAAAAATCCGCGAAAACGAACTCTGGACTCTGTTATCTTAAACATAAATGATACACCTATACCATTAGTTGAAAGTTCAAAAAATCTTGGTTTGATTCTGGACACCTCTTTGCATTATACGCAACATGTAAACTTAATTATTAAGAGAGCTTACTGCAACTTAAAGTTAATTTATGCAAATAGGGGACTTTTAGACCGAAAAAGTAAAATTACTCTATGTGAGGCTTTGGTATTTTCACATTTAAATTTTGCCGATGTAGTATATGGTCCAGCACTGCTAAAATGTGATTTGCGAAGACTCCAATTAGTACAGAACTCTTGTGTGCGTTTGATTTCTGGTTTAAAAAGACGCGACCATATCTCTGAAGCTTTAGCTGAGTTAGGGTGGCTAAATATTGAAAAACGAATCTTGTTACATTGTTTTATATTTTATCATAAATTAATTATCTATAAAGAACCATCGTATCTTTTTAACAAAATACAATTTAGATCAGACGTACACCATATCAATGTACGTTTTCGATCTTGCTTGACGCCGCCTATTCACTCTACTTCCCTCTTCGAATCATCCTTTTCGTATAATATAACCAGGCTATACAACAGGTTTCCGAGACATCTTCTTACTTGCTCATTGAGCACTATAAAAAATAAAATAAAAAACTTGCTATTTACTAATGAACTAACATTCTAGACTTGTGCTTTATTTTCGTTTTCTATTTATTATATTATTATTTCTGCGTCATTAACATGGATTAACTTGAATTTCGCTTGTTTTTATCTAGCTTATATTATTATCATTATTATAATTATTTTTAATTAAGTAGTTTAATTAAATAGGTTGAGTGGAAGAGAGGACTTACCCTTGCTTGCAAGGATTAGACCTAACTCTGCCTTTTGGCAAATATTGTATTTTGCTTATCTGTATGTTTTTTTTTTCTCTGCCAATAAAAGCTTTTATTATTATTATTATTATTATTATATGTGGTTTATGCAAGATGGAGATCCACCACATTTTTCTTTAAACGTTAGAACCCACTTGAATGAACAATATCCACAAAAATGGATAGGCAGAGGTAATGACGCACCTGTAAACTGGCCACCACGTTCCTCAGACCTAATACCGATGGATTACTTTTTATGGGGACATCTGAAATCCACAGTTTACAGGGAACCTGTAGAAAATGAGTAAGAACTCTGGCAACGTATTCAAGATGCAATAAACAATCTTAGAGGTGATGAAGAAGTTATGGAAAGGATACATTTTAATTTTCTTCGACGTATAAATCTTTGTATGCGTGAAAATGGTGAACATTTTGAACAATTTTGGTAAAATCTCTATTTTGATTATGTTGTAAATAAATATTTTTGTGAAACCTATACACTCTAAATAATTAAAACAGAAATTTAGCGAAAACCATGAGAGTAATCGAGTCTTATCAAGAGTACCTTTTTTAAAGTAAATGAGTTGCGCAATCTAAATTTCATACTCAAACTCCTTTTCTTCCATTGGCGTAGAATTTTTAAAGGTGCAATTATTTAAAAAATCAAGTTCTACGCCTATGTATTATTATCGGACAAAATTTTAATACCATTTTTTTGCCACATAAAACTCTACCAATATACCAAATTTCAGCAAAATCGCATATGCCGTTTTAAATTTATATGGGAAAAACGATTTAAAAATTGTAACTTCAAGGCCCTCTGTAGCCCAAACGAAGCAACTTTGTACTAAGGTAATTTTACTTAAATCGACTTATTTTGGTCTAAGGAATATGTGGTATGTTTTTGTAAAGACCTCGTATATAGTGTGAATTTTTATATAACATATATGTTATGAAAATAAGAATTTAGATGTATAATTTATTTTTAATACCCAGTATAGCTAGCTCAGCAATTATATAATTTTTTATTAGATGATGAAAACTTATATTTGAATTATAAATTTGGGTTAGGTTCACTCACTTATATTTCTCACTCTCAATAATTTAGATAATCAAAGAAAAATAAAAAAAATAAACTCACCTTTGTAATTTCTATGAAATTTTCAATTCCAAATATTAATTTACCTATCCTCTTTATGTTTGGTCTGATCACAAGTATTCTAATTTTGATTCTAAAAAATTAGTTAAAAAAAATATTAATTTTCTGATCTGCTTCTTCTTCTTCTTCTCATTTAGTCTACACATTCTTCTCTCTACTATTCTATTTATCCTCCGATCGTTTTGCCTCCTACCTTATTACTGCTACCTCGCCTTACTAGTTTTCGTTTACTCTTTTTATTTTAAATAAAATTTTTATTTTACCTTATTTTTTAATGTTCTTTATTCAATTCTCCTTCTCATTAACAATATATTTCCATTTTTTTTATCTTTTATGTAAATCAACAATCTACCATACAAAATTCCCGTTGATAATTCTCCCCTGACAATCAATAATTAATCTATTACCAATCCTTCAAAATTGACTTTTCCCCGAAACATTGATTTTATTTTCTATTTTCAAAACCAAACATAGAGCGTTTAATTTTTAGTTAACCAAATTACGTCATAATAGCTTCAAACTGACCACCGCAACATATTGTGTAAAGTACGACCACCCATGAATCAAACTGTCGAACAGGAAAATACTATAGATTCAACACCACCTTCAACGCAGTCAGCTACTAGGCAGATTATGTGTTGAATTAAAAACAAAGGGACATAATAATAATAATAATAATAATAATAATAATAATAATCTTTATTTGCCTCAATTAAAATTACAATTTCGATTTAGAAAAAATACATGTATATAAAAAACGAGATAGGTAAATAAGTAGACACCCATATATTCATGGCAAATAGAGTGTACATTCACAAAAGCAGGCTTGTGCGTGAATGCAGTAGTTCATTTGTCATGAAAAATAGATGTATAAAAATTAAATTAAAAAGTATAGGTCATTTATAAAAGGAAATGTTTGAGATTCACATAATAGAATTTTAAACAATTTAACTGTAAAATATAATATAAAAGGACAATCAAAAAACAGTGTTAGTAAAATCAATTAGAATATTAATAGACATTAAATTATTAAGTTTTTTTTTTAAATCACGATAAGATTGACAGACTATAACATGTTTCATTTCGCGGCGAAATAAAGTTTTGCAATGTAGCAGTCGGAAAAGATAGGATCCAATTTTTTATTTTCTTTTTAAATAAACTTGCGGAGTTAATTTTTTTTAAATCAGATGGTAATTGGTTATACAACTTTGGAGCCAGGTATGTAAAACTTTTTTTTCCTATAGCTTTTTTCATTTTGGGTATTACGGCAGCGCTTTCCTTATATCTAGTTGGATAGCTATGTTGGATTGACTTTAAAGTGGCTGTATCTTTATGTTGTTTTAGTAAAATCACTTTTACGTATAATTGGTAAATATTTAGCACTCCAGTTTCTTGATAGAGCTCAATTGTAGGGTAGGTTCTGGGTTTGTGAAATAAAACTTTTAATATACTTTTTTGAATTTTTTGTAGGTATTCGATAAGAGTTTGACCCAGAGATAACCAGGAGATGTAACTATTAACAAATATCGTGCGGCCGCGAATAAGACATATTTTAAGGGACACAGTAGGGTATAATCACAATATATTGTGGGTATAATATCCGCTGTTGTCATTGTTAGTAAAGTGTATGTATTAAAATATTCGCTCAAGAAAACGATTCACCTCCCACTCTTTTGTCACATAGCTGAATTTTTCACAGATGAAAGGTCATGATAAGGTAACCCTATTTTCCGGAGTTAATACAAAATTAGACTGTGCAGAAGGGCACTATCATCAAAAATCCAGATATTGATACCACCGAATAGAGAAAAAAATACTAATTTTTTGGTCAAATGCACAATAAAATCTTTGTAGGGAGTAATTGTTTATACTTATTTAAAAAAAATCATTTGCATTAGCACATACGGCCGAAAAAAAATATAAACGTAAATATCTTGGTTTTAGCCCTTCAAAAATTTAGTTAAAAAGTCGTCTTTTTTTAAATATACCACTCATTTAACAAAAAGCGAAGGCCTAAATGAAAAAAAAACATTCTTTATAAATTTTTTGCTTATGTGTTGAGAAGGTAACAGAGTAAACACTATATTTTTTGCTTTTGAATTAACAAAGATATAACAATAAACGATGAGAGATGTCATAGGTTTATGCTGTAATTAATTCTCACCGTCAAATTTATCGACTCTCAGTGTATCTTTCTCTTCACCTTCAAACGTAGCATAGCTCTGTTTCTCTCTACGTGCGGGCTGATGTATCACATTATTGATATGGTAGGATTTTTCATTTTTTTTTATTATAAAACTTCTTGTTATGTTCCATAGGGCAATGTGTCATATTGTTATCTGTTTTTATTAAAGAATTAATAAGTGTATGTGTTATATATTAAATTACCTAATAAATTGGGAAAAAATATAGACATTTTTGCATCTTTATTTTATCTACATTCATCCTGTTGCAGCTAAATATATTTGGGTAAGTTATAAGTTTTCGTTTAAAATTTTAATTACGGATTTGTTGCTGCAAGTAGCAGAGACAAAAATTATATCAAAATAGGAAAGCCCAAAAGTTGCATATCATTTAAAGAATATGCTCATATATTTGTAAACATTATTTTTAGAAATAAATTTAATGCTCAAACTCTAGATGTGGTATTTGATCATTATAAAGGACATTCTATCAAAAATACAACACGTCAAAAAAAAGGATTTCAGAAATAAATTGATATAGAAATTGACCGACCGAATATTCCACTTCCGCAACAATAGAACTTGTTTATTCATTAGATATTTAACAAAAGACGTTTAACACATTTTCTGCCGGAGCAACTTCTTCAAAACTCCATTCAGCAAAAGCATATTCAATTTCTAACTAGTAGTGGATTCGCGAAAATCAATAAATATGGAAAGAATTTTAAACCATCAAAAGACGATTTTTTTAAATTCAAATCACGAAGACGCTAATAATCGTATCTCATTGCACATATTGTCAGCCAAAAATTCGGTGCATTCACGCTGCATTATTTATTGCAACGATACAGATGTCTTATTAATTTATTTTAAGAAGTTTTTGACTAAAGATATATGGTTCAGAACAAGGCGAGGAGACTCAAGACGATTTCTAGCAGTACATTATTTAAATTTGGATGGAAACCTTCTAAAAAATATGCCTGCTTTTCATTCTGACCGGTTGTGATACAACCATTTAATTGTCCGGCATTGGGAACAAAACCTGTTGGAAAACCTACCTTGAAAACCATTACTTTTTGGATGGATTTGGCAGTGATGAGACTCTGAAAACATATTCTCTAATCTTGAAAGAATTTTCCTAAAAATGTATTCAAAACTGCCAATGTTACTTTCATTAACATTTTGAGGGGATTATTGACCTCTTCAAAAACCATCGCTAAATTACCACCGACTGAAGACGCCCTAAGACTACATTGTTTAAGATGTTTTTACCAGCTAAATATTTGGCTAACCTCTTTAAACCCAGATGCAGCTTCCTAATGTTGAAGAGTATGGATGGAAAGTAGATCAAGATGGAAGTCTGATACCCACTTTTAAGACTCTGGTCAAACTGATTGCATACATTTCAATACTGAGATAGATGCATAAAGAGTCGATAGGCTCTGCCTTTAATGTTTGCTTTCTAGTAAAACCATGACATCACTAATGGTTTATTGCTATATTTTTGTTAATTTAAAAGCAAGAGGAAAGTACTTTTACCTTGTCAATACATAGGCGAAACTTTTATAAAGAATAGTTTTTTTTTCATTTAGGCCTTCGTTTTTCGTCAAATGAGAGGTATATTTCTAAAAGAAGATTTTTATACAAATTTGTAGACGATTGAAACTGAGACATTTAAATTTTTTTTCGATCATAAGGGCTAATGTAAATGATTTTTTTTAAATAATTATAAAAAAATACTTCCTACAAAGACTTAATTGAGCATTAGAACAAAAAATAGGCATTTTTAACCAAATTAGATGTAATTTCATTAAATTAGATGTAATAATTTTCAACAAATTCCAAAACCTAGTGATGTTAGATTGGAAGTGGCAACAGGGCTTACACCGGCAAGAAAAGATACGTTAAGTAGTAAAAGCTCGGGCAGTAATTCATTGATAAAACTATGTAAAATTCTTCACTGTATCCCTTCTTTTACTTCTCACCTTTCGTCGCCTCGCCCCGCGTCTAGAAATAGAATGTTTTGAATGCGAACTGTTCTTGGCACCATGAATATTATATTTTATGAATGACTTCTTATATCTCCGTTATCTCTGGTTTGACCAGTCGATCCCCAAGCAATAAGACCGTACGCTAGATGGCTTTCGACTAATGCATAATAAAGAATTTTGAGGTAAGTTAATTTTAGGATGTTAGAAATATTTTTAAGTTTGTATAGTACAAATCTTAGTTTTTTTACTAAATAGTTTATTTGATGGTCCCATCTTAAATGGGAATCAAGGAAAATTCCGAGATATTTAATTTTATTTGTTGTTTTTATATGAAGCATTTCTCTTGTGGATACAGTAATAGATATTTGTTCAAAAGGTGGTAAGTCCGAGCTATATGAAGTAAACGGTAAGAAAAAGGTTTTTTTATAATTTATTTATAATTTATTATGTATATATATATATATATATATATATATATATATATATATATAGATTTATAGTTGTCACATACGAGACCCATAAATACATGTGCAAGATACTATTAGAGGCCCGGTTTTCACATGCGAGGCCCGAAAACGGGCCTCGCAGGTCAAACACGTGTAAATAGAGCTATTTTTCATCACCCAACCCCCCAAAACCACAATCTCATTTTTTTTTTTGGACTCATATGTAATGTGTATATCTCCTCTTATACGGTTTTTAGTTCATTATATTTCTTACTAGGGTGCACTCCGAGCGTTTTGTATATAATTTCTATTGCCAATGCGAGGCTCTCGTATATCCGTTAAATTTATTTATTTATTGTCAATTCCGAGGCCCTTAAATATGGCAACGTTGTTCGTGTGCTGAGGCCCTACTAGTTTCTCATAGCAGGTACATAAAATGTTGATGAATAGGATTTAATATCCCAGACATCAGCTGTTGGAACCCAAAATAAATTTAACCATTACTTTTTATTGTAAGACTTTTAAGATAATTTAAAATTTTCTACTTTTGTACAGAACACTAATATTTTAATATCTTTAATGTCTCATATCTTGAGTAACGTTTAAATATGTTTCAAAAATAGATCTACTTAAATAGATACACAATTTTCTTTGTTTTGTAAATAGGGTTTTCAATAAATAACAAACTAAACCTCCAAGTTGATCCCATTACAAATAATTATCAAAAAAATAAAAACAGATAAAAATTATAATTGTTACCGTTGTTATAATTGTGTACCAAGGCCGTAAAGTTGATTTTTTTTAACCGAATTGGAAATTTGCGTCCCTGGCCAAGCTGGTTAGACCAAAAATGATCGTACGGCCGAGGTGCATACAATATTTTTTTTAAGCGACCGTTTTATGTCGTGTTTTTTGCTTGCTATTGGTAGTTTGGTACAGGAGAGGGTTGAACAACATAAATATTTGTTCCGGTGGTATGAGCTCTCGTCTAACTTGTCAAATTTAAAATAATGTTTCACAGCGATGGAATTTTTAATTTGTTTCTGGAAATGAAATAATTTGCTTCTAGTCGTCTATAACAATAAATAAATCCTTTGCGCCGTCTAGTTTTGCTATTATCGATGTAAGAAAATATCTAAACTTACACCAAAAGTAGCAAAACTCGACGATAAAAATGCTTAAAAAGGGTTTCAGAAGCGGCGCAAGGCGTGGGCGACGTGGGCCACCGTCTACGGCGTCGCGGCCTGAAGGTTCTCGCGCCTCAAAAGTTTAATGCAGCTGTCTTTAACTTATGAAAAATATTTATTCTCACATCTGACCTACCTATATGTAAGCAAAAATTATATAAAAGAATGTTAACTTTCAAACACTCTCTATTTTAACTTTAATATAAAAAACAACGAATAACGAATTATGCTATTGCGTTCAACTAAACGAATATATTTCATATCCATTCTAGGTAGTGAGAAGACTGCAAAAAAATTAAATCTACCAATCATAGTTCATATTTTAGACACCCAACCATTATTATTTTAACTCTGTCAAACTAATTGCCATTATATTTTTTGGTTATTAAGATTAAATATATATTAAAATGATTTTTGTGTAGAAACGATAAATAATATAATTTTTAGTATTATTTGGTTAACATTTTGAAAATTTTTATCAATCTTTATGAAACTAATTTAATTAAGAGTATTAAAACTAAAATCACAAAAGTGGCCGTGGAGGTGTGAGCAGAGCATTTGCTTTTCACGCGAATAGCTCGGGTTTGAATTCGTGCTCGAGACAATTTTTTTTAAGTTTATTTTAATTTATAAATTAATAAAATTTATTAATTATTTTAAAATTAATTATTTTGGCTTAAGAGGAAAATTTACATTACAAACTGAAAGACCTGCGGGGCAACGGTAGTTTAGTAGGTATAAAAATTACAACTTAAGGGTGGAGCCTAAATACTACAAAATTACTGCCGAGACTAAACAAAATCCGCATTCATTCATAATTTTTAACAATTGCATGTAGATACGAGGGATACGTATTCCAAACTCTAACGCGTGTAGTTGAGACAAAGGAACCGAAAAATCCTTGAGTGAGTCAGAGTTACCTAAATTAGGGGAACGAGAATCGTATTTGTTTTTCTTGGTGCATTGCGAGATATTGTTATAACGCAGTTCGATTTTTTAGAGGGTTTTACATTATTTTTATATTTTAATTTAGTGAATAGGTTTAGTTAGATTAAATTAAATTTAGGAGTAAAGAGTTGTGAAATATAAATACAAATAACGAAAAAATAGACGATTGGTTCGAATAAGGTAATATCAATTAATACAGGGTATTTATTAATTGAATGCCGATACTTAAGGATGTGAATCCTTGGGTGTTAAAGTTTTAAGAAAAAAATAACTATTTTATCATAAGTTTCTTATCACTCTAGATATTTTTATAAAATTTTGCCCCAAAAAAAGTGTTTCCACTCATGGTGGGTTTCTACCAAATTTCAACAAAATATCAAAAGCAGTTTCAAACTGGTTTTTATTTTCTTACGCGAAAAGGGTGCGTCGTACGAAAGTACGTCTATAAACTAAATTTGTTCCAAAATAAATAAGGATTTTAAAGATTATTTTGATTTTTAGAAAAAGCAGTGGCGTACCATATTTTTGTTCAAAAATATTCAGTTCAAACCCGGTACGGACGTCACTAGTAAACATTTAGAAGTCTTTTACGACAAAAAGGCGGGATTGAAAGTGAAAGTTTAGTCTGTTGGTACATAATATACTATATTTATATATCTAATTATTATTATTATTACACTGAATGTGACATGGCTTTTTTGTTTGCCTTTTTTGGATCAACAAAATATTATTTTAATGATTTAAAATAAATTGTCAGTAATAATAATTATCTGTACTTAAACATATATACAAAGTAAAATCATAAAACGACGCATCAAGAAAACACCAAATTATTAAACTTTTAATTTACGTAACATGTATTAAAAGTAATTTTAAAAAACCGACTTTAAAATCGCGCAGATGCCATCACCACATCTTAACCAAATTTATATGGGATCACCCCTGAGGTACCCCCTTACTAACGAAAAGAATTATAGAAATCGGACAAGGTGGTAAAGAATTATCGCTAAAAATACATAAAAAATTAAAAGTTTGAGGATTTTCTCATAGACCCAATTATTAGATTTTGACCAAATTTATATGGGACCATCCCGGAAGTACCTCCTTTTCAGCAAAAAAGAAATATTTAAATCTGACATTGTGTTAAAGAATTATCGCTGAACATACATAAAAAAAATATATACAGACGAATTGAGAACCTCCTCCTTTTTGAAGTAGGTTAAAAAGGATATAATAATAATCTATATTAATTGTATTAACTAAAAAACTATAGAGTTATATATATCTTGTTAAATTAATCCTATATGTAAAAATGTGGGTTGGGTTCCTAGAAAAGTACCTACCTAGTTCACTGTGCAGCCAAATTTATATTTATGATACAGAATTTTTTGAATAAATAAAGTTTTAGGTTTAATTAAACACCAAGTTTTATCAGGAATAACATTTTCTGAAAAAAGTAACATATAAAAAGCAAACTTTTTGTGAGCCACTATATATATATTTTAGAGGAAAATCCATATTATTTTAGAAAAATAAATAAAATTTTTGTTTCTTAAGAGGAGTATTGACTGTAAAGCGGAGCATGCAAGGATTTCGTAGTATCCCACTTTTAAAGTTTATTTTTGACTCATTCTGAAAGAAAAAAATATGTGCGTGTAGGTAAAGAATAAATCTATGCTCCTCTGGAGACACTTTTTTAAAATTTGAAATTGTTTTTTCTAAAAAAAAAATACAAAGCTCGACTATTTTTACCCATTTTCTCAATTTTTTTTTAGAAAAAACTAAATTGAATTTTGAAAAAGTGGTTCCAGAGGAGCATAGATTTAACCTATACCTACACGTAATGTGATTTATCTTTTAGAATATTGTACATGTTTGTCAAAGTTTACTAATTAAAAAAAAAAACAAATATTCTTCAAAACTTTTCTTAAATTTTTTAAAACGGTACAAAATACCTTAATCCGTTTATAGTTATCGATTTTAAACAAGAAGGAGACCAGACATCGTCGAAGAGAAAGAGTGAAATTAGTAAAGAATTTTAACTTGATTAAAAAGCGTTCTTTCTCTTTCCATTTCCTATAAAAACTAATAGACCTTTTTGAAATCGGTATTCGGTGACTTTTCTTCTGTTTTATTGTCTTAAAAATGATATGATTTACATAAAAAACAAAAACTGACTTATTATTTTTGTGAAATAAAAATATCCGAATCAAAATCTTGAAATTATTATTTGGGGACTTAAAAGAGTGGTCTACTAATTGGTGTAGCCTTTTAAAACATTTGTTATAATAATAATTATATATCATCAATTACCACTTCCACTGGTAAAATCCTAAATTTAAAATAGTGTATTATAATAATAAGACATTAATCATATCTTAAATAGATCGCCTACTACCATGTTTCAGAAATAAATAAAATGTAATTCTTAAAGCAATAAAAATATTCAACATTAAACAAATTTTCTCACGAATTATTTAGTATTCTGTCCTGTACTTCCATGTCTCTACTAGCTTCGCTGTCAACAAGTTCTGACAAGGCATATTGCATATAAAAATTTTTAATTTTATTTTGTATCTTTTCTTCCTAAAAGCTGTCATTATGAGATATTTTCTCCATTTTATTCCTACAGAAGTCCAAAAGCACTATAGAGCACAAAATGCAAAAATCCATTTGTGCTATGTGCAGCTAGCCCTGAATTTGAAAATACCAATAGTGGTTCTCCTTAATGGTATTGTCCTTTTTGCAAAAAGTTATTTCTCTACTCCGTATTTCTTCTTCTACAGTCAGCACTTCAGCTCCATATGGTCATTTTAACTCTTTTCATAGTGTTTTGTTTTTTTTTTTTAATTCCATCCAGACTGGCAGCAACATAATCAAATTCGTATTCAATAAAATGTCCACATTTAAAAACTTTTACTTGCAAATAAATTTCCAAATCTTATTTTGCTCTGAATTTATGGTCCATGTCATATCGGGTGGCTTTAGAAATAAATAAAAGATTTTAGGAGATTTTTTAAAAATTTCTCTAAATTTTAAAGCAGTGACTCGTCACAATCATTTTTTTCTCATTTATAGACATTGGTTAACTCTTTAGAAAATTTTCTCTTGCAGCACGCCTCAAAGGGTGCGACAGATCAAAGCCATGCGCGAAAGCAAGAAAAAATATTTACATTACTTTAACGGATTGAAGAGATATTAACATGCTGGAATTAATAATTATTGTTGACTCGAAGAGGTATTCATTAAACAAAAACATATTTATAATTCATATCTCAGTGTATATCTTCCAATTTCGGATATATATTTTTTAATATACAAATGATAAAATTAATTTAATGTAATTGAGCGAAATTACTGTATGTAAAAAATAACATGAATTCAAATCACTTATGTACTGTTTATCACTAAATAGTAGAAAAAAAGATGTATATTTTGTTGGTGTCACGCTCTAGACGAAAAAGCTTTTAACGTATTTCTATTTTTATTGTTATAAAAATAAATGCTCCTGTAGGCAAACATTAAATATATGGTTCTCTTCTAGCTTTTTTTGACATTTCTATTTCTTTTCGTTTCTTTTCTTAGATTTTTTTCAAAAGAGACTGATTCATATTTTTAAAGTGACTCCAGAGAGGTATGGGTTAAGCCTTTACCTGTACTTACATAAAATTTCTTTTAGTAAAATTAAAAAATAATCCGTAAAATTGGTCTACTATGAAACCCTTGCATATAATATATATACCAATCTTAGTATTACAGAAATAAATTACGTAAAAAATAAGGTGTAAAATATGTAAAATTTATTCATCCCTCGTAAAATATCAGTAAAATATATTATAAATTGTTTTCATTCACAAATATTAATTTCTTGAAAATCTAACAGAGGCGCCACTTTCCAGACGAAAAATCTAGCAATGTAAGGGTTTCGTAGTACCCCACTTTTAAAGTTTATTTTTGACTATTTTTAAAAGAAAAAAATATGTACGTGTAGGTAAAGGTTAGATCTATGCTCCTCTGGAACCACTTTTTCAAAATTCAATTTAGTTTTTTTTAAAAAAAATTGAGAAAATGGGTAAATATAGTCGAGCTTTGTATTTTTTTTTTTTAAAAACAGTTTCAAATTTTAAAAAAGTGTCTCCAGAGGAGCATAGATTTATCCTTTACCTACACGCACATATTTTTTTCTTTCAGAATAAGTCAAAAATAAACTTTAAAAGTGGGGTACTACGAAACCCTTGCATGCTCCGCTTTACAGCCAAGTAAATACTCCTCTTAACAACCTAAAATAATTTTTTAAATTTGTAGATTTTTGTTAGTAGGTCGTAGAAAAAATATACTGTATGACTCAAGTTGATTGTCCATATCTACTCTTATTGCACAAACTACAATTTTTACTAAGTAGGTATGCTACATTGGTAAAATCCTGTAAATGGCCATATATTCGCTTATTTTGTTTTCTGTTTGTATAAACAGATTTTGATGTGAGAATCCACTGATTGAAAGGAATAAATATTAAATAAAAAGTAAACCGGTCCATTGAACTAAAATAAGTAAAAAAAAAATGGTTTTATGGTTAGAACCTTTAAAAGTTTTGCTCGTTAAAGAGAAATATTTAAACTATTGCGCACATATAGTGTGTCAATTCAAAACTGCTTTTTGGCAATCGTTCTATGCAAGAATATTAAAAATAAACTACTTTATTTATAAAACAATATAATTATATTAAAAACTAAAAATCGAATTATTATATTTAACAAAACGTTCCGATTTGGTTTACTTTTTTTTATTCTCCTCTAATATTCGATTCTAGAGGTGAAAAGTAAATCATTTAAAAGGTGCGTCTTTTGCGTTTTTGTTTGCGCTCTCTTTCTTTACGTTTCGCTTTTTTTTTTCTTTTCTATTTCTTTCCTAAGACGTCCCCCTTTATATGATTTTTGACTTATTTTTGTATTTGTTTTTAAAAGCATCACCTTTAAAATTATTTAAAGTGGACTGTTCTCGAGTGGGTGAGAGTAGTGATTTCAAACCTTACGAATTTTATGAAGATTTACAAATAATGATCCTAAATTTACCTGATTTCAATAAAGGTGTAAAACAGCTGCTCCAATACATAATAGAAAATAAGTTGAAAGAAATGTATCCAAATATTTATATTGTTATTCAAATTTTGTTAACAGTACCAGTAAGTACAACTGCTGAAAGGAGCTTTTCAAAATTAAAACTAATAAAAAATTAAGAAGTACAATGGGCCAGCAAAGACTTTAGCATTGTCAATTTTATCTATTGAAGCAGATATATAATCTGGATTATGGTACAAGAGTTCAGTAAAGCTAAAAGCAGGAAATTTATGTTTCTGTAATTCTTTACTGCTAGTAATAATTACTTAAAAATATTACTTAAAGTCTAAGAGTTGTTAGCATTTTTTTTATACAAGTTTCAATGTTATTTATTTATATAAAATACGTCTTCTTGCGCCTCCAGAGGTCCTTGCAAAAATATATCTTGCCCACATAAAATTTAGGTCTTGCTCCGCCATTGAAGAGTTTTTTTATTGTTATAGACGTCTGGAAGTAAATTATTTTATTTTCAGCTAAGACGAAAAACTCCATCGATGTAAAACGTTATTTTGAATTTGACAGGTTAAACGACAGCTCCCACCACCGAGACAAAGTACCTACATGTTATTCACTGTCTCCCCCTTTCCATGTAACTAACTACAAAACACGACATGCCACTTTAAATATTTTTTTTGACGTATGTGTTCTCATCTAGTTTTCTATAAAATGTATTTCTAATAGATTTACAATAAAGATAAGACTTTTTAACCTTTAATTTTACTAGATATTACATAATATTTTTTTAGTCTTGTACAAGAATTTATTCTTCCTATCTTCATCCTTTATATCCGTCTTCAACTTATTTGGAATAATAATTTAAAATCTGTAAAATATAGATACTTACCTCATTTGTAACGATTCCATCATTTTCATTTTTGTTAGTTTCAATTAAAAAAGGAACATTATCATTTTTTGAAATTAAAATGTTTTCATTTTTACCAATATTGTTACCTACATTAACATTGCCAATATTGTTTTCAACATCAATATTATTTTAAAACAAACATGACAAACATAATAAATAAAAAAAAATCATCTTCAATGAAAATTCTTTATAATTTGTTATTAATCGATATAAATAATACATTTTCTTTACATTGTCACTTACGTCTTGAAGACTTTATGACGTAAAATTGACAGGCTGTAATAATGTATATTATGCTTTTTCAGTGCATCCAATCTCGTATACAAAATCGAAAATATCCAAATTTGATATTGATTCTAAACTATTCAAATACAGAGTCACTTTATTATCTGGTAAATTAATTAATTCTGAAGTAGGAACAAGCCATTCGTCTTTCTATGACAATTTTTTATTTTTATTTTCATTCAAAATAGTTCATAAAATAAAAAATTGCTATATTGCTAAATGTTACTCTAAAATATTTTTATTCAACTTTTTTATCATTGGTTAACACAAGTAGGTACTGTCACTAAAATGTGTATCAATTTTCACCAAAACTAATGAAAACGATTATTATGAATTCTGGTATTTAACACCCCTGGTAAACACCCTATATCATAAATTGTTATAGATACAAGAATACGTTGTTTATACAGGGTGAGTCAGGAGGAGCGCACCAAGCTCTAGGAGTATATTATACACGTGAAAATAATGTAAAAAAACTCATGTTCTTATCCGATTTTCATTTGTTTTCAAGTTATAGCATATTAACAAATAAACAAATTTACACATAAAAATTCTCTTATTCTAAATTTGAATAAGTATCTGGCATTTTGCAACACTAACAATTACATAAATTCGAAATTAAACGTTCAGTTACTGTTCACTGTACACTGACAGTTCATCAAACCGTCAGAATTATCAAATGCCTTTGAGCCTTGAACATATGGCATACTTTGATAATGTTAAAATTCAGAAGTGGAAAGCTAGATGAACATTTTTAATTACGCCATAACTTGAAAACAAATGAAAATCGGATAAGAACATATGAGTTTTTTAAAATTATTTTCACGTGTATAATATACTCCTAGAGTTTGGTGCGCTCCTCCCGACTCACCCTGTATATATATTTTTTTTTTCGTCAAAATGACGTAAATTGGGAAAGAATGTTATATCAAAAGCTGCGGGCCTAGATGGCCTTTAGAACTGATATTAACCGGTCCCGGTATTAGACCGGAATCGCTTAGCAGGTGAGCTCTTTCAAACTGATAAAAAGAAAGTAGGAATACAAATTCTTAAAAGCTTAAAAAAAGTGATATTAAAATGTTTGCTTTGTTTTCCATAAAAACTAAAACAAATTTTGAAACAGTGGTTCCAGCGGAACACAGAACTTTATTTACAAAAAAAGTTATCTAAAAAAAATGTTTCTGAAGTAGGCCATGATCGACAAATATAAAGATACGATTCATGTCCCATGTCCGTAATAACTACGAACGATTCTGAATTAAATTCAAAATAAAACTTAAAAAGAAAAATAATTTAATGCTCCGACATGCGTAAATTTTTCTAAAGCCAACTTTAGAAACATTTCTTTGAATAATTTTATATTTTTGCTTTAACTTAAAATTAAAAAAAATATATTTTAAATGTCTATATTTTCACTTAATCTTCTAGACAAAGATAATTGGCAATATAAATTATTCCTCTCACCCTCTGTAAAAATAAAAATCTGTATTCCTCATTTTGGCAAAATCTGTGCTGATGTCAAATTAGCGTAATTAAATCATTGGAACCCAGCGTTGAGCGAGACAGATTCACGATTAAAATTAGAGTTTTGTTTTGTCTGTATTACTATTGTTAATGTTTTATGTTAGAGGGCAAAAACAATAATTAAAGTCAGAGATTTAGTGTTTTAAACGGATGATATAGTTTAAATTAATATAATACCTACAACTTCTCTACATAACATTTTTCTCTCCGTAAAATAGATTATTCTAAAAACGCACAAAGTGGAATCGATAATATTTCGGAACAAGTCAAACGCTGTAAACAATTTTTGTACAGACCGCATACTTTGTATCGTAATATTACCGTTTTCGCACGTGTTGGAACAAACCTATTATACCACTATACGCGCGAACTCATAGAAAAGAGATTTGTTGTAAAGATCTGTAAACATTCTTCGAGTCAAACCTTTTGAAGGGCAAATTTTATGGGCCCATCTTGACAACGTCGCAGGGACTCGTATGTATATTGAAAAAGTAATTTATAAACAGAAGGCCTCTCATGTCAGTTAAACATTGTTAAGGGACTCGCATGCACGTTGCAAACATGTATGTTTAAATTTTAGAAATATATTACCCCTCTTGTGGCGTTATAATTTAACATTAGTACATTCTAAAACATTAAAATTTATATTCAAAAAATCACTCCTTCAGGAGGGCCTCGGGTGGTGTGTTGACTACATCGGGCCTCGCTTTTGTATTTGGCTACGTATATATATATATATATATATATATATATATATATATATATATATATATATATATATATATATATATATCTCTGTCTCTCCCGGTTTACCTGCAGTTCCTCGAAACTAGCCAGCCTTACCCAAGAAACCCTAATTGGGTTCGGCCAACATTAAAAGACATTATAAAGCTTAAATTACTATTTGATTGGTACTTAAATCATAAAAGTTTACACGCACCTATCATTTCGGAAATCCCTAAGTAAGATAATTAATTTGGATATAACCTACAGGATTATGTTTTCTTGACCGCCAAACATAATAATAATAATAATGTTTATTTCAAATTTATGTAACAATGTACAAATTGATACAATAATAATAATAATTAAATAAATAAACATTTGTATCCTGCTGAGACATTGTTCATGTCTGTGTACAGGAATTAAAAATACAAATTATATAATAATTTCTAAATGGTAATAGTGAATGGTAAAAATAAAAATTATACCTAAATATATAGACTTCTTTTTGTGTACAAATTTTCTTCTAATCTTCAACCTCAGATTCGTCACTGCTGCTACCGCTATCATCAAAGTTAATTATGATTGGTTCAATATTGTGTTCAATACGGTTGTCTACGTCCCACATTTATTTTTTGCTCTTCTTTTAAAACATGCTGAATGCATTTCTTCCAGTCTTCTGCAGAAACATTTTGAATGGCTTCTTGTAGGTAACGTTGCACGTCCACTAATTTAAATGTTCTGTTTTCTCGTGCCACATATCCTTTTACTTGCGCCCAGATTAATTCTATTGGGTTTAATTCGCAGTGGTACGGTGGTAACCTTAATACTGTAATTCCACGACTTAACGCCATTTCATCCACTGCGAATTTTTTATATTTGTCTCTGTGTAATTTTGTTAACTGAAGTAGTTCTGCCTTTAAACTATCTTTTTTATATTGGATGTTTTTATTAATTAACCATTCTTGAATTGCTCGTTTTTTCCATGATTGTTTCGGTAATGATTCTAAATACCGACTATGATATGGGGCATTGTCCATGACGACGACAGACCCAGGTTCCACAAGTTGAATGATGCCTTCAAACCATTTTTTAAACACCTCCGCATTCATCTCTTCATGATAGTCGCCTGTTTTCTTGGATTTAAATATTAATTCACTATTTGGTAAAAATCCACTGTCGCTTCCTATATGCGTAACTATCAGACGACTACCTTTTCCAGACGGCTGTTTTAACCCAGTTGACAAGCCTTCAATAAAGGCTTGTCGTGCACTTGTTATATGACCATCCTGCCATATTTTTTTGACCGTATGTCCTTGGTTAACCCACGTCTCATCCATGTAGTAAATTTTTTTTTTGATATTCCGAAATTCCTCAATTTTTCGGAGATAATTTCTTCTCCATACTATTATTTCCTGACGTTCAATGAGAATGCTTTTCCTGTCGACTTTTCCGTACGTAAATTTCATTTCGTGTAAAATTTTCCTCAAAGTTTCTTTACTCATTTGTGGGACCAATTCATGATCGCTAACTGCCTCCAGAACTTTTTGCAAAGTGGGCAGCTCATTTCTGAAAAAGAAACTGTGAATAGTTGTGCGTATACTGTTTTTGGCTTCTTCATCAACTGTGATTTTTTTTCTTCCGCTACTAGTTTTTGGCGTTTGTACTTCCCCATGAATTTTGTTTTCTCTTAGTATTTTGTAAACTGATGATTTTGGTACACCCGTATAATCAGAGCACATATCAACTAATTTATCTTTTGTAATTGTGGAAGTTAATGATGTTGGAACGCCCGGTTGGTTATTCGGAGGTACATCCGTAGAATTATAGCACATATGCACTAAGTTATCTTTTGGTCGCTGATGATCTCTTTCAAGACAGTGAAATACTCAAAGTACAATTTGTTTTTCACTTAGCGACCGAGACTTCGACCGTTTTACCTTTTTCGACGTTGAAGGCCCTTCAATGTCTTCCATTTTTTGCATAGTTTTAGAACGGTGTAGAAATATTATTATTTAATGTTTAAACACTTATTAGCACTAATATTTTCACCAATTGTTCTTACAACACGTCGATTACTTACTAACTTAACTGTAAAACTTACAATTCACACCGTATAATTCAAAACCCGATGTTACGCTCGTGGTTAGAAATACACTACTGAGAACGTCATCGACGAGATGGATTTTACGCGTAACAGACAAAGACACAAATATCGCTCCGTACACCGATGCCATTAGTTGTAACAAATACTGAACAATCCATAAAATAATTAATTTTAAATGATCAAGAAATGTATAAGTATTACTCATTACTGATTTTTGTTATAATTAATATCTTTTATTAGTACCATGATTGTATATTATCTACAATTTGCCACAACTTACAACTCTACTACTTACTCTATTTTGATTCTGCTAAAATTTAGTGAGGTAAAATTGAGATATGACAACACGGTTCACTCTCAATCATTATTTGTTTGAGTATACATTATTATAAATCAGTATTTTTAATATTGAAATTGTAATTGTTGTTCAATATATTAATACGCAGTAGATCACTTATATATCGTTTATTTAATAAAGATAATGAATATGCAAACAGTGTTCTAATTATTATTAATACCAGAGACAATCATTCTTTATCCTCTACATCAGAGACACATCGTCTCTTTTGACATTTGACATTACATTTATCTTAGATCGTCAATAACTAGCCTTGAACTTAATATAAGGTAAAAGGAAACCATTACTTATGATTAAAATGGGTTTATAACAACATTATCAAATGTTAACTTTTATTATTAAACACGTTATTTGTAAATTTTAAAATTTAAGTCGTTGTTAACAGTTTATAAACTTATATGTTGTATTATATTTCATTGTTTAATAAAACAGTATTGTATATTTCCAAGATATATTTGTATCTTGGAACCGATTTCACCGTTGTGTTAAACGAAGTTTAAAATGACATTTTTACATTAATAATGTCATTTTAATCTCCGTTTAACATAACGGTGGAATCGGTCCTAAGTTATCAAATATTATTTATGAATGTTAAAATTTGTTTGTTAATAGTTAAGAAATGTATAGTTTAATAAACTTTGTGTATGTTTAATATTATACAGGGCTACTATAAAATAATCATCGGTATCCATGTTATGGTAAACTTGGGTTTGATTACTTCCCCAGAGTCTATGACTTTGAGTTTAGCACCATCCCAAGGTACCATGCTTTTGACGGTCTGCTCAACCCAATCTCTCGTTGTTTGATCAACGTAAGAAAGGTTTCTTATCCTATCTTCGGAGAACCTGGGTGAAAGTCCTCCTTCGTCTAGTTCTTCGAGTCTGTCGAGCAGTGCAGTCCTTATTAGGTCTCCCTGCTCCGTTGTTAGTGTATTATTGGGATAGTCTATTGGTACAATGGCTACCCCAATATTGCTTACTTTAGAGGCGTAAGAACACGATGCTACCGGCTCAGTCCCATCCGGCCCCACATTTGATGTGGTACCAGTTGGTCCCGAACCTGCAGCTCTCGCATCCTTAGCCCTTTTGGTTTTTCTTTTTTCCGGCTTGCTGGTATCGGACCGATTTCTCTTTTGAGCCCCGGTTTGTCCCTACTCGCTGGACACAGCTTTAGCTGTTTTTTTGTTTTGCCATACCTGAGGTACTAGGACTCGCGTTTTGTTCCATCTCCGTAGAGAAAGGACGAGACGCTTGCCCCCGTTTCCCTGGTCCAGCATTCGTTGGTCGGATGTTTTTTTGTTTTGCCATCCCTGAGGTACTAGGATTCGCCTTCCGTCCCATCTCCGTAGAGATAGGGCCAGATGCTTGCCCCCGTACCCCTGGTCCAGCATTCACTGGCATAGTGGTCCGCCCTGTGCCGGAAGAACTGGGTCCAGCCTCACTCCCCACATCTAATGATGCGGAGGATGCGCCGCCCTGTCCCTCCTGCTCAGAGGTCCCGCTAGTGCCGGTGTTTTATTGAAGCTCCAATTTTTTTTTGTATTTTTTGTTATTGTTGTCCTTATCCATATAAGTCCCACGAGTAGCTAGGGAAAGATTCGTCACTCCTGACAAAGCCCCGCATTATCAGGAGAAGGCTGGTTACTTGGGGGTGTCGCCCGGTGTCACCAAGGAATCGTTCGATGTCGCATATAGCCCTGAGACAATTCATCCATCGGCACGTTGCCTTACACCTTAGATTGGGGGAGAACGGTTCGCGGCGGTAGACTTCGCAAAAGATTTTGAGAGTTTTTAGGCTCTCTCTCTCTACTTATATCTACCAATAACCAAGAAATCCTGGCCGTCCTCCCATCCACCACCTGGAGACGCCTCCAGTTGGCACTCAACCGCTGAGTTTTACAGCATAAAAACGAATTAAAATTTGATAACATCAAATGTTTTCTTTTTTTAAATATATTGTAGTATTTAAAAAAAATAATTACACTAAGACGAGTTAATAAAATGACAAAAAGAATATGGAATGTGTGATATTAATTTACAATCGAGCAATGATCATGAGTAAACAATAAAAATTTACATCAACGATATAGAAAAAGATAATCTTCACGAGGGTAACTTCATAATCGAATTTGTTAAAAATATTAATAGTGTACAAGGAAGTGTGTAAGGGTGCTATATCTCATTCGGGTGTTCCACAGGGTTCTAACCTAGGTCCACTCCTGTTTTTGTTATTTGTTAACGATTTACCTACTGTAATTAACTATTCTGATTGTTTACTCTTTGCAGATGATTTTAAAGTTTTCAAAACTGTACAGACAGTAAGGGATTGTGTCAAGTTACAAAAAGACATAAATAGTATTCACGAATGGAGTCTTAGTAATAAGTTGTATTTTAATGTAAAAAATGTTGCGTTATGACAATAACACGCAAAAAAGAACCAATCACTTTTGACTATATAATGGATGGAAGTAAACTTGTCCGTTATTCAGAGGTTAAAGAACTCGGTGTCACTTATAACAATCATTTTTCGTTTTCAACTCATATTAGAAATAAAGTAAAATCTGCTAACCGCATGTTAGGGTATGTAATAAGGCAAACTGCTACTTTTACCAATACGAACACTATAAAACTTTTCTATTATAGTTTAGTTAGGACCAAGTTGGAATACGCTTCTCTAATTTGGTATGGAGAGTATCAATATTCAATGAAAGAAGTTGAAAAGGTCCAAAACAAACTACTTAGATATTTGTACTACTAAACACACCATGTTAGACCAGATTATAATATAATAAGGTCAACTCAGTTGAGAAGAGAGTTTAAAATTATATCGTTGGACAGCAGGCGTTGTCTAAACTCGATGATGTTTCTCTATAATACGCTTAATAATAATATAAATGCACCTGATATATTATCCTTAATACAATTTAACGTTCCACCACGTAGAATGAGATCAATAGCTGTTTAATATTCCCTTTACTACAACCAGAGCTCCTCTCGTAGCCATGTTGAGACTAGCCAACCAGTTCAATGTGTGTATGGATTTGGACGGGACAGTGACTAAGAGAATTTTCCGTCGAATAATTCTAGATCACATAGTAAACATCTCTGTATAGGAATAGTTATTTTATTAAAGTTGATTTATTAGAATTAATTTATTAAAATTCATTTATTAAAAGTCATTTATTTGTAAGGGGTTTTCTCGCCACAGAGAAAACGATTCCTTACGAATGACGCTGGTTACGGGCGGTTCTCGAGCGCCAGATTTTTGGTGATGGTTTACTCCACGAACTTTCGAAACGGCGTCGAAAGTACTCGGGTAGCTTCAGATGGAGATGAAAAATTCCAGGGGGGTCAAAGGTCACTTAGACACAGGTAATAGTAGGCCACAAGTAACGGGCTTTAATCGTTGCTTGAGCTAGTACAGAATTAATCACTAAGTGAAATATAAGGGGGAAATAAATTTAGGAATTAACAACTACTAATACGGCCAGTTAACATTGACACATTATTTTAAAGTATTTACAAAAGAAAAGGAATAAATTATTGTATTTCAACGCCCACCCTCACGGTAATATGTACAAACCCTGAACAAAAATAAACAAACAAAACGGACGGAACTGACTTTCCGAGTAGTCTCAATCAGACGTAAAGAAAAAAATGAAATCAATACTTGTAATTATCACGGTCGCAGTAAAAGTTTATTATTGAATTGTCTATTCTGTTGTTGAGTTAAAAATGTAACTTGCTATTTCGTTCGGAAGTATTATTTCGGTCGTAGCAAAAATTAACTGTTAAATTGTCTAATCGGTATTTACAATCAAATGTAATTGAATGCTTCAGTAAAGCAAAATATCATATGCGGTTGCAGAGAATGCGAGGAGACAGGTTCGGGACAATACTAATTCCAGGGCTGAAACCGGGACTATATAAGAGGTTTACTCACTAGTGGTTGGAAAGTAAAACCAACTAACATCCGGGATGTACATTATCTCTGAGTGAAGCGATCGTAATCACGAGCCGCTTCAAACTGGGGAATGATGCTATTTAAATTCTCTTAAAATTTGCAGTTCGGAGGATAAAACAAAAGAAAATGTCTCGTCGCAATTCTACAAATATAACCAATCAAAACATTAGACAATTCCCAAACAGTTCCAATCAATTATTTATTGGATAATGTTTCTAATAAACTATTATTTGTTCACGGAAATTTCATGTAGTAGGAAAAATTAATTATACGACTATATTTACAATCAAATGAAAAATAAATTATTTAACGGTTAAGACTTCAAATAAACTAAAATGAAATTTATAATTTATTCATATAAATTTCCAGTAGTAGGGAAAATTAACTATACGACTATATTAACAATCAAATGAAAAATAAATTATTTAACAGTTAAAACTTTAAATAAACTAAAATGAAATTTATTATTAATTCGCGGAAATTTCCAGTAGTAGGAAAAATTAACTATACGACTATATTTACAATCAAATGAAAAATAAATTATTTAACGGTTGAAACTTTAAATAACCTTAAATGAAATTTATAAAGAACGGTGTATTCTAACAAGAACAAATTAAACTATTTCTTAATCAAAGCAAATTTCAATTCTTAACTCAACACGGAATATTGTTAATTAAAAATAAATCAAATTAAATCGGTTTCAAATAGCACGGCTTAAAGTCTCGGGCAAAAAAAAAAATATAAAAACAATGACAACAAATTTTACCTAGCGGTAAAATCGCGGCTTGAAATTAATTTCGGAAATGTATCTATCCTGTTAATTACTCGACTACTAGATTTGACGGTGTAAAAGCAAGTGAAATTTTTAATTCAATCTCGAATCTGGTTCAGTCGTCGCATGCCCTTCTACATCAGAAAATCCCACTACGGTCGCGCGCGCAGGTAGAGTATCTTGAAGCTTTCGGACAGTGGTAATACGGATGATATACAGGGCCTATATACGAAGTTGAAATTAATTGAAAATCGAAATCAATACCCGGAATTAAATAATAATAAAAATAATGAAAATTGACTTCATTACATATTAAAATTAATTTATTACAGTGTTTTAAAATTTGGTCCTATACAATTTTATAAAACTTACATATATTTCAATGTTTTTTGTCTAATTTTGGTGTTTTCTCTCATCAGTGAGAGCTTAATAATGATACATTTGTATTTTAAATTTTATTTTTACCTATGTAATTAAACCTGTTTGATTTGTATGGAAAAAAGATCAATAAATAAGTAAATAAATAAATAAATTAGATGTCGCATTAAAATTAATATACTTTTCGTTTTAGTTTTCAGGTCGCCTAGAAAAAATCTGTTCAACACCCACTTTGGAAGAAGCTGCGAAACTTGTTTCTATTGCGGCCAGTTTTTTCTTACAAAGTCACAGTTTCTATACCATTTTATTGTTGTTCATTGTGTGAAAAAAGTTATAAAAGTTTATTACCGAAAATATAGACAACATAAACATTTGCGGGGTAAAAATAGTAATGAAAAGATGTTGCAGTGTGAAATTTGTTCTACAACATTTCCAATTGAAAGACATTTAAATAATCATTTGAAAGTACACACTCGTAAAAGCTTTTTCAAATGTGAAATATGTTCGAAACATTTTATCCGGAAAAACGATTTAAAAAAGCACTTAAAAATTCACACAGGAGAGAAACCGTTCAAATGTGAAATAAGTTCGAAACAGTTTACTCAAACATCCAGTTTAAAAAATCATTTAAAAATTCACGCAGCAGAAAAACTGTTCAAATGTGAAATAAGTTCGAAACAGTTTAACTGGGAAGGTGATTTAAATAAGCACCTAAATATTCACAGTATAGAAAACCCGTTCAAGTGTGAAATATGTTCGAAGCAGTTTACCGAAAAACGCCGTTTAAGGTTGCATTTAAGAATTCACACTGGAGAAAAACTGTTTAAGTGCGATATATGTTCAAAACAATTTATCCAGAAAGGCCATTTAAATGATCATTTAAAAATTCACTCTGGAGAAAAACCGTTAAAATGTGAAATATGTTCGAAACAGTTTATCCAGAAAGGCCATTTAAATAACCATTTAAAAATTCACACAGGAGAAAACTCATTTAAATGTGAAATATGTTCGAAACAATATGTATTGATATCCTCTTTGAATAGGCACTCAAAAATTCACACAGGAGAAAAACCGCTCCAATGTCAAATATGTTCGAAACAGTTTATCCGGAAAGACGATTTAAAAAAACATTTAAAATTTCACTTAAGAAAAAAATCGTTCAAATGTGAAATATGTTTAAAACAGTTTACACAGAAATGCAGTTTAAAGTTGCATTTAAAAATTCACTCTGGAGAAAAACCGTTCGAATGTGAAATATGTTCGAAACAGTTTATCCGCAAAGACTCTTTAAGGGCGCATTTAAGAACTCATACTGGAGAAAAACCGTTCAAATGTCAAATATGTTCGAAACAGTTTATCCAGAAAGGCAATTTAAATAGGCATTCAAAAATTCACACATAAAAAAACTGTTCAAATGTTAAAGAAGGTAATTTATCAAGAAAGTCGATTTAAATAAGCACTTAAGACCGCTCCATAGATGCAAACGAACTTCTATGAATTTTTTTCACCACCCCGCGCAGGTAGCAAAGGCGTAAAATTATCCAGGACAACTCGTACTCGAATGTCACCGGAAATTGAAAACTATAGACCAACCGATGATCGCGGGACACCAAAACGCACTAATCCGATACGTGCTGGAAGGAAATAGTTTATAGGGATACAGGACAATTTTATGTACACCGTTTAGTGATAGATGCTAATTAGGTTTTATTTTAAGTTATATAATTAGGTAGGTATTAAAATTAAAATATGAATCAATATTTGCGGGATTTTACACTAACTAAACTCGATACTTTTTCTATATTAAATTCTGATGAGTTAAATGAAGTACTCAACACAAATAAAAACTCACAAAATTTTACTCTAATTAATAAAAATATCCGAGGTATACGTCATAACTTAGATAAATTAAAAATATTTTTGGAACAAATCGAAACTGACATTGACTGTATCGTATTGACCGAGCCAAGGATAGTTGACGACATAATAGTATTTAATATAAAACACTTTATAATCAAGGAACATTCAATCAAAATGACGGTGTAATAATTTTTGTTAAAACCGAAATCTATAGTTCACACGAAATTATTAAATTCGATAAGTCACTTGATTAAATTAAAAGTAAATAATAACAATAAACAAATAGAAATAAACGCCCTCTACCGGTCCCCATCAGATACAAATATAAATGGATTTATAGACAACTTAACTCAAAGACTAAACGAAGATATAACAAATGTCGATTTCTCAATATACACTGGAGATTTTAATATTAACCTTTTAGCAAGCACAGATGCTACAAAAATGTACTTAGATGTATTTTACGAATATGGATATGTTTCAGCAATAAATATACCTACAAGAGAAAAAAATAATTCAAAAACATGTATTGACCATATCTTTATTAAATCAAAAAATAATCAATATGATACAATTATTCCACTTGTTGTGGAAACAGATATAACTGATTACTTTGCTACACTTTCACAAATCATTTTCCCGGAAACTAAAAATCAGTCTGATAATACAAATTCAAATTGTTTTACACAATTAAACTTCATAACATTATAAAATCTGTCAACTGGAATGAAATTTATGTTTTATGTAATCCGGATTCTGCAACAAACAAATTTATTAATATTCTAAATACTAGCGTTCAACATAGCACAATTTTTTTAAAAATCAAAAATAAAATAAGGAAAAGGTCAAAATGGATTACGCAATCATTAATTAAAGCTATAAATATTAAAAACAATTTGTACAAGACATTTAAACACAATCCTAAAAACGAGGAAATCAAGGATCGATATTTCGAATTAAAAAAAAAAGTAGAGAAACTCATAAAGAAAACAAAAATAGATTATTATAAGGACCAAATCAAGAATAAAAAAATGACTCAACACAAATGTGGAAAACAATAAATGAAGTGTTAACAATCCCAGAACCGACAAAAGTAGTTAGCGTAAAAAATGAAAATAATGAAATAATTACATCTACGCAGCAAATATCAGAGAGTTTTAATAAATATTTCGTTAATGTAAGTAAGTCCTTGGCAAATAAAATAAAGTGTAATAAGGATTACAAACCACCAAGGTACATAAATGCCCATTCGATATTTTTCTCTCCTACTAATAATCAAGAGGTAATAAGAATAATATCGGACTTAAAAAACAAAAAAGCACCAGGAGATGACGGTTTGAAAGCAGAGACATTAAAACTAATTTCAGAATATATAGCTAGTCCTCTAACCTATATAATAAATAAAATGTTTCAACTGGGAAAATTTCCTACAGCTCTTAAATTATCAATCGTTACACCTATATTTAAAAATGGAGATAAGTCTGAAATGGGCAATTACAGACCTGTGTCCCTCATATCAAATATTGCTAAAATTGTTGAAAAAATAATAAAAATTAGGCTAACAAACTTTTTGGAAAAACATAACATATTATCAAACTCGCAATTTGGCTTCAGACAAAAAATGTCAACCCAGGATGCAATTAAGTGCTTAACAAAAAATATCTATGAAACATTAGACAAAAATAAACCATCAATTGGAGTATTTATTGATTTAGCAAAGGCTTTTGACACTGTAGACCATAGCCTGCTTCAATCATCTTTAGAAGACATAGGAGTGAGAGGTACTGCTAATGATTTGTTTGCAAGCTACTTAACAGGTAGAAAACAAAAAGTAAAAATCAAGCAGGATCTAAGTAGTGAACAAACTATCATGTGTGGTGTCCCTCAGGGAACAGTGTTGGGTCCAGTGTTATTTATAATTTACCTAAACAATTTGTTTTTATTAGAAGAAGACAACAAAATAATTAGCTTTGCAGACGACACGGTAATATTTTATACAGCTGAAAATTGGTTTGAACTAAAACAAAAGGCTGAGGTCCATTTATCCGAAATTAAAAATTGGTTCGATCACAGACTACTTTCAATAAATTTCAAAAAAACTTTGTATGTACCTTTCAGTTCTCTAGACTCATCTCTTCCAAATTTTAAGTTAACAGTCCAAAACACAATTCAAATTCAACCTGCAAACCAAATAAAATATCTAGGTATTTTCATTGATAGTATGCTAAAAAGAAACTTAGATCAATTCTATATAGGTACAAACAGATCTCAGAGATACTGGATATTAAACAAAAAATTATAGTATACCAAAGTATAGTTGAACCGCATATTAGATATGGTATTTTAGGATGGGGCGGTGTTACTAGAACTCACCTAAATTCTTTGGAAATTCTTCAAAGAAGATTTTTACGTATTATTTTAAATAGAGAGGCTTTGTGTGCAAGTGATCAACTATATAAAGATACAAATATATTAGACTGTCGTCAGCTATTCTTTCTTCAAGCATGCAATACTCAGTTTATGACGAAACATTCCCTCAAAACTGGAACACATAAGTACGGCACAAGACAAAGGAAGGACATTATCTTGCCTTTTATGTTCAAGTCTATAGGACAAAGAAGTTTTAATTATCTGGGTCCTAAAGTTTTAAATTTGTTTCTAAAACATACAGATAATGTAAATACAAAAAACTTGAAAAAAAAAATTCAACAAGTTCTGATGCACCTACCGCGACAAGAAATAAATTGTTAGATTAGGAATAAAATAGGAAAAAAACAAAAACACAAAAAATAAAAAAAAACAACGATCTAAAAGTATAAAAAAAAAACGCAAAAAAAATTAAAGAAATCATCCAACAAATAGTATATTTCTTACAATTGTTTTTGATTTGTTTTAATTAATTTTTAAATTGTTTTTAATTTGATTTTAATTTTAGTTTTTAGTTTTAGTTTTAATATGTTTTTAATCATTAATCTATATATGTCTGTTTATTTTATTTTATTATGCAAAAGCATGCTTACACACAGACATTTTATGTCTCGTAAGTTTTCTTTTATTCACATAGGTACCATTAATTTTCTTTTGTATCACAAGTTTTATAAGTATGTATTTATTGTTTTTATGTGAATAAATTATTATTATATTATTATTATTATAATCAGCTACACGCGACAGTGAGATACTTCTTTAATTACTGCCTTATAAGATAAATTATGTTATTTATTTATTTATTTGGGTTACACCATCCTACAGTATAAAACCAATTACAGGATGGGCACAAAAATAATTACATTTAAAGTATAATTTGCATCATAAAAATAACATAATATTACATATTAAAAATAGCATAAATATATATAAACAAAAAATAGTTTAATAAACGTTTTAACTATCATAAGAAAACGAAAAAAACTCCGTTCGGAGAAAAAATTACGTTGTCTTATGATAATTAACTCAATCCACAACTAAGCGTTTTATTTATTTAATTGAAATAGAAAATTTAGAAGTTCACAAAAATTTTGAAACAAAATACATTGGAGAAAATTTTAAAATATTTGTCCTAGGAGTCTGAAAAATAAAAATACGAAGGGGAGCGAGTTCTGATACTAGAAACATTAAACATTAGTTGACGAAGTAGCTCGGGACAGTCAATTTTATAATTAAATAATTTGTAAAGAATGCAGATGGAATAATATTTCCTGCGAGTACGTAATTCAAGGATATCAAATCTATTCAGTAAGATGGTTTGCGGAATATTGCGAGTAGGGTACCCAGACAACACATCAAATCCCAGAGATATCCGCAGAATATCTTTTGTGGATATCCAGAGATAACAGAGATATAAGAAGTCATTCATAAAATATAATATTCATGGTGCCAAGAACAGTTCGCACTCAAAACATTCTATTTCTAGACGCGGGGCGAGGCGACGAAAGGTGAGAAGTAAAAGAAGGGATACAGTGAAGAATTTTACATAGTTTTATCAATGAATTACTGCCCGAGCTTTTACTACTTAACGTAACTTTTCTTGCCGGTGTAAGCCCTGTTGCCACTTCCAATCTAACATCACTAGGTTTTGGAATTTGTTGAAAATTATTACATCTAATTTAATTAAATTACATCTAATTTGGTTAAAAATGCCTATTTTTTGTTCTAATGCTCAATTAAGTCTTTGTAGGAAGTATTTTTTTATAATTATTTAAAAAAAATCATTTACATTAGCCCTTATGATCGAAAAAAAATTTAAATGTCTCAGTTTCAACCGTCTACAAATTTGTATAAAAAATCTTCTTTTAGAAATATACCTCTCATTTGACGAAAAACGAAGGCCTAAATGAAAAAAAACTATTCTTTATAAAAGTTTCGCCTATGTATTGACAAGGTAAAAGTACTTTCATCATATTTGTTGCTTTTAAATTAACAAAAATATAGCAATAAACCATTAGTGATGTCATGGTTTTACTAGAAAGCAAACATTAAAGGCAGAGCCTATCGACTCTTTATGCATCTATCTCAGTATTGAAATGTATGCAATCAGTTTGACCCCTCTTATATTATTTTATACAGGAATTATTGATTTATCCACCATGTTTAATAGGGTGTACTAATTACTTCAAGATATCTTTTTTATTTTTAATGTAAAATGAAAATAAGAAAATATGAACTATTTATTAAAGGTATTTATTGAAGTATCAATTATAAACAGTAAGGCTATTGCTTTGCAAAATACAATAAATCCCCAATATAAATAAATTATTATAATAATAATAATTGGAAGGAAGTATATAAAGCATAAATTAATAATATTAAAATGTATAATTACAAGACTTTCAAACTAATCAGAATCAGATTCACCACACGAATCAACATTTTCCAAAACATTAGCGGCTGTGGTCAAACTATTTTTGCAGTTTTTCTGTGCCATACAGGTGCAGGAACCGATACAGTAAATATTTTTTTTCCTGCATTTGCAAATTTTGCTTCCACAGTCTAGAACAGAATATTATTGTTAGAATATTGTATAGTATGTTTTTTGCATTTGCATGATGTAAGTTCTGTTATGTCTGGTGGCAGGTCGGGCAGAGTCTTAAAAGTGGGTATCAGACTTCCATCTTGATCTACTTTCCATCCATACTCTTCAACATTAGGAAGCTGCATCTGGGTTTAAAGAGGTTAGCCAAATATTTAGCTGTTAAAAACATCTTAAACAATGTAGTCTTAGGGCGTCTTCAGTCGGTGGTAATTTAACGATGGTTTTTGAAGAGGTCAATAATCCCCTCAAAATGTTAATGAAAGTAACATTGGCAGTTTTCAATACATTTTTAGGAAAATTCTTTCAAGATTAGAGAATATGTTTTCAGAGTACTCATCACTGCCAAATCCATCCAAAAAGTAATGGTTTTCAAGGTAGGTTTTCCAACAGGTTTTGTTCCCAATGCCGGACAATTAAATGGTTGTATCACAACCGGTCAGAATGAAAAGCAGGCATATTTTTTAGAAGGTTTTCATCCAAATTTAAATAATGTACTGCTAGAAATCGTCTTGAGTCTCCTCGCCTTGTTCTGAACCATATATCTTTAGTCAAAAACTTCTTAAAATAAATTAATAAGACATCTGTATCGTTGCAATAAATAATGCAGCGTGAATGCACCGAATTTTTGGCTGACAATATGTGCAATGAGATACGATTATTAGCGTCTTCGTGATTTGAATTTAAAAAAATCGTCTTTTGATGGTTCAAAATTCTTTCCATATTTATTGATTTTCGCGAATCCACTACTAGTTAGAAATTGAATATGCTTTTGCTGAATGGAGTTTTGAAGAAGTTGCTCTGGCAGAAAATGTGTTAAACGTCTTTTGTTAAATATCTAATGAATAAACAAGTTCTATTGTTGCGGAAGTGGAATATTGGGTCGGTCAATTTCTATATCAATTTATTTCTGAAATCCTCTCTTTTGACGTGTTGTATTTTTGATAGAATGTCCTTTATAATGATCAAATACCACATCTATAATTTGAGCATTAAATTTATTTCTAAAAATAATGTTTACAAATATATGAGCATATTCTTTAAATGATATGCAACTTTTGGGCTTTCCTATTTTGATATAATTTTTGTCTCTGCTACTTGCAGCAACAAATCCGTAATTAAAATTTTAAACGAAAACTTATAACTTACCCAAATATATTTAGCTGCAACAGGATGAAGGTAGATAAAATAAAGATGCAAAAATGTCTATATTTTTTCCCAATTTATTAGGTAATTTAATATATAACACATACACTTATTAATTCTTTATTAAAAACAGATAACAATATGACACATTGCCCTATGAAACATAACAATAAGTTTTATAAAAAAAAAAAATGAAAAATCCTACCATATCAATAATGTGATAGTTTTATAATAAAAAAAAATGAAAAATCCTAGCATTTCAATAATGTGATACATCAGCCCGCACGTAGAGAGAAACAGAGCTATGCTACGTTTGAAGGTGAAGAGAAAGATACACTGAGAGTCGATAAATTTGACGGTGAGAATTAATTACAGCATAAACCTATGACATCTCTCATCGTTTATTGTTATCTTTGTTAATTCAAAAGCAAAAAATATAGTGTTTACTCTGTTACCTTCTCAATAGATAAGCAAAAAATTTATAAAGAATGTTTTTTTTTCATTTAGGCCTTCGTTTTTTGTTAAATGAGTGGTATATTTAAAAAAGACGACTTTTTAACTAAATTTTTGAAGGGCTAAAACCAAGATATTTACGTTTATATTTTTTTTCGGCCGTAAGTGCTAATGCAAATGATTTTTTTTAAATAAGTATAAACAATTACTCCCTACAAAGATTTTATTGTGCATTTGACCAAAAAATTATTGTTTTTTTTTGTCTATTCGGTGGTATCAATATCTGGATTTTTGATGATAGTGCCCTTCTGCACAGTCTAATTTTGTATTAACTCCGGAAAAAGGGTTACCTTATCATGACCTTTCATCTGTGAAAAATTCAGCTATGTGACAAAAGAGTGGGAGGTGAATCGTTTTCTTGAGCGAATATTTTAATACATACACTTTACTAACAATGACAACAGCGGATATTATACCCACAATATATTGTGATTATACCCTACTGTGTCCCTTAGAATATGTCTTATTCACGGCCGCACGATATTTGTTAATAGTTACATCTCCTGGTTATCTCTGTGGATATCCAATATATCCACAGGATATCAGAAATATTCCGTGGTTCTAATATGGATATCCAAATGTACGTCTATATCCAGGATACAGAAGATATCCTAATGGATATTCAGCAAAATATCTAATGGGTATCTTCCAGAAAATACAAGAAATCACAGAGATATCCACAGAATATATTTTGTGGATATTCAATAATATATCCAATATGGATATCCAACCAAATGTCCGTCTATATCCCAGGATATAGAAGATATTCGGATATTCAGCAAAATATTTTATGGGTATCTTTAGTAGAGGTTCATAAGTAACCAATGATTATTGAATAATATCGAAATAAAATAGCAGAGAAAAAATATTTTCAACACTCAAAATATTTTCAACACTCTGCCTTTGATTTTGCCCACTAAGGAGTAAGTCATCCTTATTAGGACTCTTCAGCAATAATTGAAAATTCTCGACTCCAGTCTCTAATGGAGTGATTAGGACACACATTTCGATCGAACTCAATTACGGCGGGTCGAGCATGAGTAGATGCGATACTATTAGCCACAATGGCGAGCACAATGGCGTAATTTTTTAATAATTTGCTATATAATTACTATTATTTATGGACATTTGCATGTCGATAAATTACATTTCATGGATATAAAATAGATATCCACCATGGACTGGACATTCAGTGGATATTGGGATGTTCAGTAGATATCCAAAGGATTTGGTGTGCTGTCTGGGTAGACGCCATCTATAGTCTATTTTTATGTATGAGAGAGTATTAAAATAATAAAGCGTTCGTAATCCGTAGGCGTACCACTTCTTTTAGTAGACAGTTAAAATATTTTTTGAAGTTATTCCTCGAGTATACACTTATATTTTCATCTAATTAACCTGCTTATAACTTCTAAACAGCTGAAGGTAAAAAAGTGCAATTTTTTCTAAAATGTTTTATTTTTCCACAAGGTATGTTAAGAACATTGTGTCAAACGGGTTATGTAGGTATAAGGGTTTAAACTTTGACTTTTAAACAACGTTACGTTCATAAATAATAATTTTAATATAAAATCTACTTCTTACCTACAAATCCAAATCAGAATCGAAATCAGAAGATGAACTGTCGCAACCAATATTTACAATGAGTGGCTCGATCGTTTCATCAGTAATATTGTTCAACTTCCACATTTTCTCTTCTTCTTTAATCGTATGATTTACTGCCTTTTCCCAGTTTTCAGGCTTCACATTATTTACAGCCTCCAAAAACAACTGTTTAACATCACTCATTTTAAAAGAATTATTTTTTCTTGAAACTTCTCCCTTTATCTGTGCCCATATCAGTTCAATCGGGTTTACTTCGCAATGATATACTGGTGATCTAACCACCATCATCCCACGATTTTTTGCAATTTCATCAATTTCATATTTTTTGAATTTCTATTTATGAAGGGAACACAAATGATACAGTTCTTTTCTCACAGAACCGGGATGGAACTTAATATTCTTTGAATTTAGCCAATTCTGTAAATCTTTTTTTAACCACTTGGTTGTGGGCATTTTTTCTATAAGTCTCGAGTGATAACTTGCATTATCCATTACTATTATACAGTTCTGAGGAAGAAGATCTATAATTTGTTCGAATCACTCTTTAAAGACATCAGCATTCATGTCCTCATGGTAGTCAATAAACCACCTTTAACAAAACTACCGATGTGTAGGGGAACGGCGGATAGTACGGGCCACTTAAGCAAAAATACATACATATTTTTTATTTTTATTTTTATTTTTTTTGTGTTCGAAAACTGCACAGGACCTTCCTTTAAACCTTTTTTAACTAGTAATTAACAAAATAAAACATATTTTTGAGATACAAAATGAACCACAGAAAGTTTTCCCAGTGTTGCCATTTTGGTACTGCAAAAAAATGGCGGGTGGTACGGGCCATACCAAATTACGTAACTATAACAATAAAAAAAATAATGTTTGTTGTTGGTAAATCAAACAAAAAAAAAAGATTCACAAAAAAATTCCCAGTGTTGTCATTTTGGCATTTTGAAAAAATGGCGGATAGTACGGGCCATCTTAAATTAGGTAGCTATAGAAATAAAAAATAAATATATTGTTGTTTGCAAACATATAATTAAAAAAAAAAAAAACACATTTTTATTAATTTATTTTGCAATGGTCGCAGTAGTAGTAAAGTTTGTTATCAATAACTGCACAAAGTTCATGTGACCAGCCCTGACAACGTTTGCACTGAATCCAGTTTTCTTCAAAACATTCACCACAAACAAGACACTCGGTCTTATTTTCTTTTGAAAAGTCCGTTGTTGTTGTTGCAATCTGCTTGGAGGTCCCTGGAGTCGATTTCGTATGATCAGTCGATTTATTGATTTGCTGCTTTTTTGTTTGACCACCTTTGTCGGCAACTTACCTGCACATTGTTCAAATGTTATATTTCTTTTCTTTTTCTTAGCAGCTTCTTTTGTGACTTCCAAATTTTTCTTCTCTATCAACATATCTTTATTTGGCGATGAAGTCAATATTTCACTTTTTGCTGCTTTCCTTTTTCTAGTTGTAACCCTCTTTTCAGAGCATGAAGGCAAAGGAGAAAGCTCCTGTAAAACACTGGCAAAGGTACGTTGTTCGACTCTCTCAGGACTAGTTGGTAGTCCTACATGTTCAGGCAGGGGCGTCTCTTCAATAGACTTTTCACTTGCTGCTTGCTCTTCGTTTGCAGGAGGTTGAGAGGTCACTTCTCTAGGCTCTACAATTACTGCTTGCTCTTCATTTGCTGAAGGTTGAGAGGTTACTGTAGCAGAAACGGCTGACATTTTGGCAGTTGTAGTTGGTGGGTTTTCTACATTGGTTAAAGCACTTCCCATAAAGTCTAAGTCTGTGAAAATTTCTGGGTTAAAAGGGTGAATGCCCGTGCAGCTGAAACCACTTGCTGCAATATCTAGTCTACAAACTTTGGTGTAAGCTTCATTCACTAGCTTTGCGATGTTATAATCATTGATTCGAGCACCTGGATTAGCCCTCATCCACAAACTACAAGAATAATTGTATTGTGCTTTGAACAGAGGCTGCATTTTGTGGGTCGTGTGAGGTGGGAAACTCAACATGTGAACATAATGTTCTCTAGCATACAAAATGACGTCCAGCTCCTTGTGTGTTCCATGTCCATCGAGGAGTAGCAACACAGGATCCTCTTCTGTAGGTTTCGTGAAGGCCACGAAGTGCTGCATCCACTTTAAGAATGCCTCGGTGGTCATCCATCCGTTGGTAGTTGGAAAAGCTATACTCTCCGCCGGAGCACCGATCATCAGACGATCATTCATCCTTTTTCGAGGGAAAATAAAAAGTGGGGGAATAAACTGTCCAGTTATGCTCATACAGAACATGATCGTAACGTTGCGACCTCGCTTTCCTGAAGTAATTTTCCCGACCTGCCGCTTCCCTTTAATGGTAATTACCTTGTCATTTTCATGAACACAAGAAACTCCTGTTTCATCGGCGTTGAATACTCTAGAAGGTCGAAAAGAGTGCTTGTTATTCAAAGAGTTCAAATGATTAAAAAAACGGTCAACTTGAGGTTTATTAAACCCGACGGACCGCATTAGGCTGGTTGACTGCGGTTTTCTATAAGCAAGATCGGGGTGTCTCTTCATAAAACTTGTATAAAAATCTTTACCAGCCGTTTTATTTTCCCTGTTAAATCTATGTGGTAGCTTAAGAGAATTTGCCAAATTATATGCTAACTTACAAAATTCTGTTTTAGCTAGAGGCATTAACCTTGAGTCTAAATCACGGATGTGTTCCACAAGAATGTCCTCAAAATAATCTGTAAACGTTCGTTTAAAAGACCCCATCTGAGGCTTCATTTCTGTCTGCCGAGCTGCTCTAACTGATTTTATCCTCCTTTGAAGGGAAGTTCTTGGTACATTAAAATGGTTGGCTGCATCCCTTTCTGTCATCTTGTTTTCTAGAACACTCGAAACAGCTTGTTTCATGCTTATTTCTGACCACTCCCCACGACCTGTCCCTTCTGGCTTCTTTTTGTACTTTGGCATCTCCTTAAAATAAAAAAATACGATTTGTTTACATGGCCCATACCACCCGACGCGGGTTTGGCCCGTATCACCCGACCGACCTTGATAAATCAAACATGGCTTTAACAGAAATCGACTTGAGTTAAAGATATTTCGTTATCACAATGTATAGAGCCTTTTACGAGCTAGAATTTAATAGCAGTATGATAATTTTACAACATACCTTTAGTTGAAAAAACAGTCAATAAAAGTTATCCAAGACGGCACCTCCACCACTCAAAAATAGAAATTATTTATTATCTGCAACACCTATGCACATACGTCTGTCAAGTTCTAGCAAACGACTGAGCAACGTATAGTCTGTGATCCGAGAACAGCATGGCTCTGCCACCTAGCGGCTGTACCGAGAACCATGTGATGGCCCGTACTACCCGCTGGCTCGTAGTACCCGCCGTTCCCCTACTATTGTTAGTCTGCGCCCCTTTCCTGATTGTGGATTTAAACCAGTAGATAAATTATTTAAAAAAGCCTGTCTTCGACTTGTAACAGTTTCATCTTGCCAAAATTTATTTGGTTTATGTCCCTCGTTGATCCATGTTTCATCTAAATAAAATATATTTCTTCTTTGGTTTCTCATTTCTTTTAAAGTCCTTAGGTAATTTCTTCTCCATACTACAATATCGTTTCTTTCTACTAAAATAGACTTTCTGGAATGCTTTTTCCATAGAAAACCTATTTCTTTTAAAAGTTTCCATAGTGTGCTTCGACTCATTTCAGGGTAATCCTTATCATCTCGAACCGTGGCAAGAACTTTGTCTACTGTCGGAAATTCTTTTCTAAAGAAGAACGCATGCACTTTCCTTGGAAGTCTTTCTTTCAAAAGATTTTCTAATTGAAATTTCGGTTTTCCTGGAGCTTTTGTGCTGTTTGAAACTCGCCACATTTCTCTTCTTTAACAACTCTGTAAATCGTAGATTTCCCAACACCAAGCGTACTACTAACTAATTCCACTGTGTCATCAACACTTTTACATAAATGTTTGTCTGTAAATGATTTAAAACAATAAAATAATAATGTTTTTTCATTAACTGTTAAAGGACCGATTTTTTGTCGTTTACGCGGCCCTTCCAAATTTTCCATGATCACACTAGAATCACACTGCACCTTGCAAGTTGCAACTATACGACATTTAGTAAACTGTCAAGAATACGCAACTTGGACCTCCTTACTAAATGGAAATCCTATAATCGCATTTTCGGTGAAATTTGTTGGGAAGGTATTTATCTACTTATAATTCGATTACTGTAAGAAATTCTTGGAATTAAAATAAAATAAAATTGGCAAATAGGTACTTATTGAAAATAATCTTAAGATACGGCTATGTAATCTTTAATGTACAGGGCTTTTGGCCTGTCCAAACCTTTTTCTATTGTTCTGTACAGCTTATGTTTATAAAGGACCAATAAAAGACCCAAAACTTGTAATAGCTCAGGTACATTTATTACAATTTTAGGAAATATTTAGATTATTCTGTAAAAATATTTAAAATGACCGTACTAAGTTTTGCATTAGAAATGCTGTTTTATTACTCTCTCATACATAAAAATAGACTATAGCTTGCACCACAAATATTTGACAAATTTTCGCTGAATTTTTTTCTAATGCCTGGCTATGTACTTCATAACCAGGACTTCAAACAATGGACACATATTCTAGCTTACTACGTACAAAACGGTAAAAATAGTTTTTAAAGTGTTAGGCTCAGAACTGGCGCCCATATCGAATGACAGAACTCAAATTTCTGTATGCCTCTTTTTGTTCAGTAAAGTTTAACTTAGCGTCGAAAAGAACAGCACTAAAAAAAAGAAATTTATTGATGGTAATATTGTTGACAGTGAAATTATACTCAATCGGATTTAGTTTGCGAGTGAAGCTGATAGAATTGCACTTAGATATGTTTAGTGGTAAGTTGTTAGAATTACACCAAAGGTTCAATTTATTTAGGTTCTCCTGCGTAATCAAACAGTCATCAATACTGAAGATTGATTTAAACAATTTTAAATAATCGGCATAGAGTAGAGTATTACATGATAGGTTTTCAGTAATGTCATTTACAAAAATGGAAAATAAAAAGTGGTCCTAGAACTAAACCTTGAGGGACACCTGAAGAAGCTTTTATACAAATTGACTGAAAACCACGGTATTCAACTTTCAATTTACGATTACTTAAATATGATTCAAAGAAACGCAGAAAAGACGTAGTGAGTCCAACAATGGAAAGCTTGTTCAAAAGTATACTATGATCGAGGCGATCAAAGGCGTCAGTTTATATATTGTTAGAAGTTAAAAGAATTCAAAATTATTGTTTTTAAATGATTTATCACTGTATACTATAACACCCTGTATAGCCACTTCATAATAGTATATTATGCAACGATCATGTAATGATGGTTATTAATACACGAGCATTAACCGGGATACGAAACGAGCCAAAGGCGAGTTTCGTATGGTTTATGCGAGTGTTTTAATAACCATTACATGAGAGTTGCATACGCTATTTTTTCTACACCCGATAAATAATCAAGACCTATAAATATTCTATTTATATTGGCATTGAACACAATAACAGTAATTACTCGTATTTCTATAAAAAATTCTACAAAATTGTAATTAATGGTATTACCTTGGGTATTGGTATTACCACAGATTTTTGGGGCAAAATATTTTGTACTGCATTTTCTCCTTTCTCCGATATGTGTGGAGGAGTCTTCTATATCGCTGATATCAGACATTTTAATATTATAATTATCGAAGTTTAGCTATCTACGAAAATTTAATACGTTTTGACAACTAAAACAATTACATAGGAATTTAGGACAAACGTCAAACATCATGCTTGATTGAAAAATTGTAGGTTTCTATTGATTAAAAATCTGTATCATAATGAAAAATCTGTATCATAATGGGTATCATTATGAAACGGATTATGGGCATATAAGTGCATTATTATAATACGGGTGTAGAAAAAACACGTATTAACATGGTTTTATAATGTTTTAATAAAATATCTCGTAAACAATGTTTGTAATGTAATTAGTTAAGGAACAAAATAAAGAATGTCTTTAACGGCATATTGCCTATCACTTCATCGCGTTCGATTGTCGAAAGTCAAGTCCCCGCTTTCGGCGCTCTCTCCTGGTCCTGGACACTGAAACGGGTAGACAATGAAGGAAGGGCAGACGTGGTATCGTCGACCCAGTGGCGGCGATATCCTAATTTGCTGACTCTAACAATATGTTATATCTTGAATAACACTAATAGTTTTTTAAAAAATATTTTATTACTTAAAAATTATAAGTTGTTTATGGTAGGTGAGTTGTTATGACTTAACTGAAGTTTTAAGTTTGTGTCACCCCTATTTATAACATAGGTAAAACAAAAGAAATATCTAAAAGGTGTAAGGTGACGAAAGTGTTGCATTTACAAGAAATGCAACTTGGCTGAATATAATCCTAGAGGTTAATGATAACCATTCTAGGAATTGCAACTAAGCATTATTTAACTCTAGATAATTTACTATTATACCAAAATAAGTCGATTTAAGTAAATTTACCTTTGTACAAAGTTGCTTCGTTTGGGCTCCAGAGGGCCTCGAAGTTACAATTTTTAAATCGTTTTTCCCATATAAATTTAAAACGGCATATGCGATTTTGCTGAAATTTGGTATATTGGTAGAGTTTTATGTGGCAAAAAAATGGTATTAAAATTTTGTCCGATAATAATACATAGGCGTAGAACTTGATTTTTTAAATAATTGCACCTTTAAAAATTCTACGCCAATGGAAGAATGAGTATGAAATTTAGATTGCGCAACTCATTTACTTTAAAAAAGGTACTCTTGATAAGACTCGATTACTCTCATGGTTTTGACGAAATTTGCATTTTAGTAATTTTAGAACATAAACAATAATTATTAAAATACAAACTTTGTCAAAACCATGAGAGTAAATCAAGTATTACCAATTTACTTTTTTGTAGTAAATGAGTACTCAATCCAAATTTCATACTCAAACCCTTTTTTTGCCATTGGCGTAGAATTTTTAAAGGTGCAATTATTTAAAAAATCAAGTTCTACGCCTATGTATTGTAATGAAGTCAATTTTCATTACTATATTTCGGCCTATTCCGGATATAAATTTCAATTTTTATTTTTTATTTTATTTTAACTTCATGGGTAGACCCTGTATATCAAATTTTGTTTTATTTAAATTCGCGTATTATACCTGAGTAACGATAGCGCGCGCGATCCGCGCACATCAAGTGGGGAGCTAGCCTGCTTGGGCATCGAGACTGGAACATAGATAAATTAATATGTAAGATAAATCGTTTACATGCACGGCACTGGTAACACGTTTAGTTCCTCAGCATACTATTTGGAGCCACCATCGCACATTACACAATAGGCTTGACAGTTAAAGGCAGCACAGAAGAAGAAAATAAAAAGAAGAGTGTCTAGTTTTCCCGCGGTTCATTCAAATGTACTTTATTATTTATTTATATTTTTTCGGAATGCATTACTCAAATAAAAACTAATATTTAAATTAAAATATTGTATTTAACATAAATATTAGTTTTTTAAAGTAATAAAACTCCAAAAAATATAAATAAAGAAATATTTATACTAAAATACTTGAAACACAGGTATAGTTTAATCATTTAATACAAGTAAGGTGCATTTAAACGTTTATTACATACATAACATATACTCGATATTACATAACAATAATTATAAGTGAAATTAATAGTAATATCCTCTCATTCTTGGAAAATGGACCTATTTTCGATGCAGGTGTTTTCTATAAAAACAAAAAAAAGTGTACATACCTTATTGAACAATTTCTCTTATAAAAATATTGCCAATTCTTATAAGTACAAGTTAATTTTAATTAGTTTATAAACAAAAATTATTTCTCATAGTTCAATAGTTAATTTGAATTTTATTTTAACTGTAAAACAAATTAGAGTTTAAAATTTCTTTTCATTTTTGACAGACAACAAAAGGATGTCCTTTAAATTCTGTAATAATCATTAAAGTTCGCAAGCCCTCTCACCAAGGCAAGGTTTCAATCTAAGAGGGGGAAAAAGTGAAACTTATTTACTATTAATTATATTGAAATTTATAAAAATATTAGTTAATTTAACAATCAAATTATTTAGTATAGGTTTACTGCAATTTGGAAAATGTAGCTTAATTGATTAATCTCTTTAACAAACAAAATTATTATAAATAAAAAATTAAGAATTTGTTAGTACTTACCAACTTTAGCCAGTAAATAAAGAGCAGCAACTCCGAGGTTTGAAAAAATCTTCTTTCGAGAATTTGCTTGCTGTTTACTGTTGCCCGCATCCCACCACGAGAAGGTAAAGTAGTGGACTAACACATTGAGGATGCTTTTTTATTTCATTTTTTTCTGTAAAAAGCATTTACAATTAGTCGTTTACGTTTTATGGCAATTTTGCTAAAAGACTCTGGCAAAAAATGATCTTCACAAAGATAGCGAGTTTTATTATCAAAAGTTAAATTTAAATACTTAAACCAGTTCTCTCGAATTTTAACATTAGAAGGAAAATGAAAAAAAAAAGGTTTTATTTGAATAACCAGCTTGTTGAATATTAGAATACCTATTTAAACAATTAGGAGCTGAACACGAATACTTAGTTTCACCTTTCGATGCTTTGCCCGGGTCGGACATGTTTTGATATTGTTACAAGTTACAAATATATTAAAAAAAGAATTGAAAATAGATTCAAAATGAAATTACCTATATTGGCTAAGAAAACAATGATAAACAAAGTCCTTAAACAAATCTAACACCTAATATTGAATTAAATTGTTAATACTTACTAATTACATCAAATCATCACTTATAAATCTTCTTAACCTAAAAATAACTTTCATAAAATAACTTTTATTTACTTATATTGTTGTAATTTGGCGTTGGCCATCATTTCGCCTTTCGCCGCCAGTCCGTTTTTTATTTTTACAAGGTTGTCGAACTTCTTTTTAAAATATCCCATCAATAGTATGCCATTGTATGGATGGTATCGAGCTTGACAAAAAAACAACATAATATGTTTGAAATAATTCTAATCTCATGAAAGTTTATGGAAACTGGCAACATCGCTTTCATCTTATTGCGATGGTGGCTCCAAGTAGTATGCTGAGGAACTAAACACCTAAAATACTTGTTACCAGTGCCGTGCATTTAAACGATTTATCTTGTTTATTAATTTATCTATGGACTGGAATTCAGAATTCGGATTATTAAAAATCATTCAATTCACGTTACCGATTGGACTAACATCTGCTGCTTTTGCTCCGATATACACCGCTGAAAATTATCGCCGATACCGTAGTTAGGTACACCGAATTTGTTTACATATTTTTTTTTGTCGACGGTTCTTGAGTTAAAACGTTCGAATACCGGTTTCATTTAAAATAATTATTCCGTTTTCGATTTTATTTAAGAGAAATAATAATTGATTTCAGATTTTCGTTAAAAATATTTTGATTTACAGATAAATTATTTAGTTTTGATTTTATTTAGAAACATTGAAAATTAGTTTTTGGTTATTAGGAAATAGAAACTTTGTTTCTATTTTATTAATTAATTAATTTTATTACGACCGTGAATTGTGTTTCTATTTTACAGTAATAGTAAACCTAATTTCAAATTAATTTCCGTATACAGTTGATTAGTTAATTTTCATTGCGACCGTGGATTTTGTTCCTAATTTTTTTTAAGTAATAATAAATTTAAATTTAAATTAAATTCCGTACATAGTTAATTACTTAACTTTTACTACGACCGTAAATTTTGTTTCTATTTATTCACAATCTGGTTTAACTTTTTTTTATTTATGTTTCTTTACTTGGGAATAGAATTAGTTCGAAAGTTGGAAAGTTGAAATAGTATCATTTTTCATGTCGAGTGGACTGGTTGTGGCGAGAAAGCTCACATGGGATTAGATACTATCCCGGTTTTAGATTTTATTTAAATTAACCCCTATCCGTGATTAACATATTAGTGTTTTTCTTATGTTTGAGAGTGCTGGTTGTGGCGAGTACACTCATCATAGGATAAATACTGACCCGGTTTGATATTTTGTTTTGTGTTTGAGTGGCCTGGTTGTGGCGAGTACACTCATCATAGGATTAAATACTAACCCGGATTTTGATTATTTTCTTTTAGTTACCTCCGCGCCGTGATTAAAATGATAGTATCATTTTTATGTTGAGCGTGCTGGTTGTGGCGAGTGCACTCCTCATAGGATTGATACTATCCCGTTTTCTTATCATTTATCTATTCCCCATTCACTAAAACAAGGAGGTTTGTTTCAGTTTCAATACCGACTAGAGAGTTAACCAGATAACTTTTTCTACGACCGTGATTTTAATTTTTTTTTACGAAACAAAATATTTAACTTTAATCTTTATGCCGATTTAAGAGTTAACTAATTAACTTTTGCTACGACCGCCATTATTTGTTTTTGGTTTCGTTTTGGCTCAACCACCGATCCGACAAATTTATTAATTAGATACTATTGCCACCGAGCATCTTTCTTCTAATTTTAATTCTACCGTCTGATTGAGACTAATCATTACTGGCCGATCTGTTTGTTTTTATTTTGTTCAGGGTTTTAAAATTACGAGCGGGGGTGGGCGTTGAAACAATACTTAAATTTTTTTTATTGTAAATAGTTCAAAATTCAATATATGTGTCAACGTTACCTTGACTGTTACTGAGGTTACTGATCCCTAATTTACTTCCCCCTTTATTTCAGCAGTGAGAAATTCTTTATCACCACAAGTAACGATTAAAGCCCGTTATTTGTGGTTACTTATTACCTGTGTCTGAGTGACCAACGACCCCTGGAATTTTTCATCTCCATCTGTGCTGCCCGAGTACTTTCGACGCCGTTTCGAAAGATTGTGGAGTAAACCACACATCAAATCTGGCGCCCGAGAGCCGTCCCGACAACAGGCGTCATTTGTAAGTAATCGTTTTCTCTGAGGCGAGAAAACCCCTTACAAGTGGTCCAACAAGGTCTGTGCTAACAACCTCCCATTATCGGACAAAATTTTATACGATGAAAAACATAAAAATGTACTTTTTTCGTATCTTCTTCAACACCTCTGTTATGTGATATTAGAAAATTGATTATTGGGATTGTGTTGATTATTATTTAATTAAAAGACACTGTGGAACTCACTTTTCTTTATTTTAAAATCAAGAGCACAAAAGCATGGTTAACACCATCGACCATTGACAGCAAGTAACATTTTGACATGTAAGAGACAATTGACATATGTTGATACCAACATGAACAGGTTTGCCAACATAAACTAATACTAACACCCTCCCTCAAACCTGTTATATTTTAAAAGTATTTATTTTAAATTTAACATTTTAACAAATTTTGTAAATTTTTCTACACCTAGAGATTTTGTAAAAACATCTGCCAACTGACAGTCAGTACTAACATATACAATTTTTATTATTCCTGCAGTTATTAAATCGACAACGAAATGAAATTTAACATCAACATGTTTACATCTTTTATTGTTTTCAAAATTATTCAGTAATTTAATAGTGCTTTGATTATCTTCATGGATTAAAAAAGGCATATTTAATGTAATTTTTAAATCATTCAGCAAATTTTTGATGTGTAAAATTTCACAACTTGCCATGCAAACTGAAATAAACTCAGATTCGGTACTGGACAATGCAACAATACTTTGTTTCTTTGAACTCCATGAGACCAAGTCTCCAAATAGTTTAAAACAATAACCGCTTATTGATTTCCTATCATTTGTGCTATTTGCCCAATCTGCATCAGAGAAACCTAATAAATCATTCTTTGATACAAAAACATACAAGCAATAATCTGATTTCGACCTTTCAAAACTTAAACTCAACATGACACCATTGAACCTATCATTCCACACTTTAGGAGCTTGCTTTAAGCCATAAATTGCTTTGTTGAGCTGACATACTTTATTTCTGTCATTTTCACTAACCAGTAACCCTTCAGGAATTTTCATATATACAACCTCTTCAATTATCCCATTTAAAAAGGCATTTTTAACATCCAACTGTTCAATTAACAAATTGTAATAATTGCATACAGAAAGTAAAATACGAAAAGTTGACAATTTCGCTACAGGAGCATGTATTTGAGAAATTTCATTAATATCTTGTTCGAATCCTCTAGCTACAAGTCTTGCCTTGTAAATTTCCTTTCCTTGACTGTCTTCTTTTATTCTAAAAACCCATCTATTACTAATTATAGTCCCATGTTCTGGTTTTTCAACTAAAGTCCATGTTTTGTTTTCTTCTAAGGCATTTAATTCTTCATCCATAGCTTGTTTCCAATTTTCGCTTTGTTTACTCTTTATTGCAGCTGCATAAGTTTCTGGAACATTGGAAGCACTTAATAGTGCTAAACATCCTAAGTCAATCTGGAAGTTTTCAAAATGTGCAGGTATTTTTCTTTCTCTTTGGGGTCTATTACTAACCTCATTAACTTCTGTATTTTCATCAACATTCACTTCTTCCTCCTTTTCGTTAGTTTCTTCTTTGTTTTCTTCTTCATATTCATTGTCAGATTCATTTTCATATGCTTCTACTCTTTCATTTAACATTTGATTTTTACTTGTCATTGATAAATTACTTTCATCAAAAATAACGTTTCTACTATGAATAATTTTATTTTCATTGTTATTCCATAATCTATACCCCTGATCTGTATATCCAACAAACTTACATTTTACTCCTTTATCATCTAATTTATTGGCTCGAATAGAGTCTGGAACTCTTGCATAACAAATACAGCCAAAAACACGCAAATTAGACACATTTGGTTTTTTATTACACCATATCTCAAAAGGACTTTTATCCCTCACTAAACATGACTGGGTGCGATTGGTTATGTATGCAGCCATGAGCACAGCATCCTGCCAAAAACATTTGCTTATACCTGCTTCTTTAATCATGCACCTTGCCCTGTTCATTAAAGTTTGATTCATTCGCTCAGCAGTTCCATTAAGTTGAGGAGTGTATGGTGGAGTGTAGATTATTTGAATACCCCTCTTGGAACATAAATTCAATAGTGTATTTGAACGGTACTCACCTCCGTTGTCGCATTTAAGTTTTGAAATTCTTTTACCAAATAAGGATGTTACCTTAGCTTCATAATCTTTAAAACAATTAAATACTTCATCTTTACTTTTGATAGGATAAACCATAACAAACCTAGAAAAGTCATCGACAAAAGTTACAAAATACTTATTACCATCACGTGATGTCGGTGTAATTGGGCCACATACATCTGTATGTATTAATTCTAACACTCTAGTAGATCTAGATGTTTTAGAAAAATATGGAAAACATTTTTGCTTTGATTTAACACAAACATCACAAATTTTATCAACTTTCGAGTTTACAAATTCTAAACCATTGACTATATTTAAATTTTTTAGTTTTGACAATGAATCATAACTCAAGTGCCCATACCTTTTATGCCAAACTTCTAAGTTTACAGCTAAATTAGCATATTAATTAACAGGTTCAACAATATTACAGAATTTAAAAATTATTTTGTATAAATTATTACAACGATTTCCTATAACAAAAACATCATTACCCTTTTTTATGAAAATTTGTCCATTACTACAAACAATTTCATAACCCGCCTTTTCAATAGTGGATATCGATAACAAATTTACTCTTAATTTTGGTACACACATGACATTTTTTAGCTCAATTTTTACATTTTTATCATTTACCACACTGATTACCTACCTCTGTTTCCATCCGTTTGATTTGCATTTGAATTATTCTTTCTAAAAAGGCACTGTTGCGACCTGTGCCCAAACCTATTACACTTAAAGCATTTAATACCGCAAACATTTTTTAAATGTCCTAATTTACCACATTTAAAACATTGTAATTGTTTGTTAGATGCACTAAATGATGACGGTACTATATTTCTATTACTTGAAATTTTATTAGAGTTAAATTCTAACAGCCTACTTTTAACAAACTCCATTTTCAAATCATCTTCTGACAAGGTTCTTATCGCCGTGACTACACTTTCAAATTCTTTCGGCATAGATAACAGTAAGAAACAAGAAATGTCAGATTCATCAAAATTACTGCCCAAATTTTTTAATTCTCTAAAAAGTCGATCACATTTGGCAAAATGATCCTGAATATTTGAATCACAGTTATATTTTAAAGAAGTTAACTCCTTTAATAGGTAAAATTTTGAGCATGTACCTTTTTTATCAAAGATTCCTTCCAGTTTTTTCATCATCTCGTAGGCAACATCTACTTCCTTTATATACTCCAAATGTGAGTCAGCTACACTCTGGATAATAATCATGCATGCTTTATAGTTTTTCTTTCGCCATAGTTCATCCCTACTGCTTTCTACGTTTGATAAAACTTCACTGCATTCCATCGCCTTTAAAACTGACGATAGCCTAAATTTCCAGTTATCAAAACCGGTTCCATTGAATGGTATTATTCCATATTTATTTTCAACTTGCTTCTCCATTTTTGCTTACTTTTACTTTATTCTCTTTTACACTCACAATTACGTGTCAACCTTTTCATAAATTCAAATCCGTCTTCATCAACACAATCTTTTACCTGGGCCCATAACCAATGTTATGTGATATTAGAAAATTGATTATTGGGATTGTGTTGATTATTATTTAATTAAAAGACACTGTGGAACTCACTTTTCTTTATTTTAAAATCAAGAGCACAAAAGCATGGTTAACACCATCGACCATTGATAGCAAGTAACATTTTGACATGTAAGAGATAATTGACATATGTTGATACCAACATGAACAGGTTTGCCAACATAAACTAATACTAACAACCTCTAATCGAGACGTTTAACAAAAATACTCGATTCTTGCCATGTACGATTTTTTGAGGAATATTAATTATTTGCCTGCAATACGTATACAAAAACATTTGTTGGTTTCCATAGTTTCATCTAAATAAAAATATTGTCAAGTTTTAACACCTAATCTCTTGTTAACGATTGAAAGTGTTCTGACTCAATAATTTAAAAAACAAATGCGTGGTTTATTAATATGGCTGTACAATATACCAATGCAGAATATACCGATATATTACTGACATTAGGATTTTGTGAAGGAAATGCTCGAGAGAGTGTCAGGGTGTACTCTGAAAGGTTTCCAAATCGTCGTGTACCTAGCCACCCAACTTTGCTGCTGTTGAGAGAAGTCTTCGGGAGACCGGTTCCTTTGCTCCCAACACTGTTGATAATTGAAGAGAACGTTTTGTAAGGATTCCAGAAGTTGAAGAAGACATTTTAGAACGTGTTGAAGAAGATCCAGAATTAGTTACCAGACGAATTGGAAGGGAACTAGGAGTAAGTAAAGATCCATGATCCTCAAATTCGTTTGGGTTTTTGTCGATTTGTTAATATGCAAAGAGAAAGAGATCCAAACTTTCTCAAGAAGGTTCTCTTTACCGATAAAGCAGGTTTTACAAGGAGAAGTATAACTAATACCCACAATGAACATGTTTATGCCGTTGAAAATCCGCATGCAATAAAGGTAAACCATTCAGAGCACAAATTCAAAATTAATGTGTGGGCTGGAATAATTGGTAATTTCATTGTTGGTCCTGTCATACTTCCACGAAAATTATTTGGATTTTCTACAAAATACGTTGCCAGAATTGTTAGAAGATTTACCTCTCCAACTTCGTAGAGATATGTGGTTTATGCAAGATGGAGATCCACCACATTTTTCTTTAAACGTTAGAACCCACTTGAATGAACAATATCCACAAAAATGGATAGGCAGAGGTAATGACGCACCTGTAAACTGGCCACCACGTTCCTCAGACCTAATACCGATGGATTACTTTTTATGGGGACATCTGAAATCCACAGTTTACAGGGAACCTGTAGAAAATGAGTAAGAACTCTGGCAACGTATTCAAGATGCAATAAACAATCTTAGAGGTGATGAAGAAGTTATGGAAAGGATACATTTTAATTTTCTTCGACGTATAAATCTTTGTATGCGTGAAAATGGTGAACATTTTGAACAATTTTGGTAAAATCTCTATTTTGATTATGTTGTAAATAAATATTTTTGTGAAACCTATACACTCTAAATAATTAAAACAGAAATTTAGCGAAAACCATGAGAGTAATCGAGTCTTATCAAGAGTACCTTTTTTAAAGTAAATGAGTTGCGCAATCTAAATTTCATACTCAAACTCCTTTTCTTCCATTGGCGTAGAATTTTTAAAGGTGCAATTATTTAAAAAATCAAGTTCTACGCCTATGTATTATTATCGGACAAAATTTTAATACCATTTTTTTGCCACATAAAACTCTACCAATATACCAAATTTCAGCAAAATCGCATATGCCGTTTTAAATTTATATGGGAAAAACGATTTAAAAATTGTAACTTCAAGGCCCTCTGTAGCCCAAACGAAGCAACTTTGTACTAAGGTAATTTTACTTAAATCGACTTATTTTGGTCTAAGGAATATGTGGTATGTTTTTGTAAAGACCTCGTATATAGTGTGAATTTTTATATAACATATATGTTATGAAAATAAGAATTTAGATGTATAATTTATTTTTAATACCCAGTATAGCTAGCTCAGCAATTATATAATTTTTTATTAGATGATGAAAACTTATATTTGAATTATAAATTTGGGTTAGGTTCACTCACTTATATTTCTCACTCTCAATAATTTAGATAATCAAAGAAAAATAAAAAAAATAAACTCACCTTTGTAATTTCTATGAAATTTTCAATTCCAAATATTAATTTACCTATCCTCTTTATGTTTGGTCTGATCACAAGTATTCTAATTTTGATTCTAAAAAATTAGTTAAAAAAAATATTAATTTTCTGATCTGCTTCTTCTTCTTCTTCTCATTTAGTCTACACATTCTTCTCTCTACTATTCTATTTATCCTCCGATCGTTTTGCCTCCTACCTTATTACTGCTACCTCGCCTTACTAGTTTTCGTTTACTCTTTTTATTTTAAATAAAATTTTTATTTTACCTTATTTTTTAATGTTCTTTATTCAATTCTCCTTCTCATTAACAATATATTTCCATTTTTTTTATCTTTTATGTAAATCAACAATCTACCATACAAAATTCCCGTTGATAATTCTCCCCTGACAATCAATAATTAATCTATTACCAATCCTTCAAAATTGACTTTTCCCCGAAACATTGATTTTATTTTCTATTTTCAAAACCAAACATAGAGCGTTTAATTTTTAGTTAACCAAATTACGTCATAATAGCTTCAAACTGACCACCGCAACATATTGTGTAAAGTACGACCACCCATGAATCAAACTGTCGAACAGGAAAATACTATAGATTCAACACCACCTTCAACGCAGTCAGCTACTAGGCAGATTATGTGTTGAATTAAAAACAAAGGGACATAATAATAATAATAATAATAATAATAATAATAATAATAATAATCTTTATTTGCCTCAATTAAAATTACAATTTCGATTTAGAAAAAATACATGTATATAAAAAACGAGATAGGTAAATAAGTAGACACCCATATATTCATGGCAAATAGAGTGTACATTCACAAAAGCAGGCTTGTGCGTGAATGCAGTAGTTCATTTGTCATGAAAAATAGATGTATAAAAATTAAATTAAAAAGTATAGGTACATTTATAAAAGGAAATGTTTGAGATTCACATAATAGAATTTTAAACAATTTAACTGTAAAATATAATATAAAAGGACAATCAAAAAACAGTGTTAGTAAAATCAATTAGAATATTAATAGACATTAAATTATTAAGTTTTTTTTTTAAATCACGATAAGATTGACAGACTATAACATGTTTCATTTCGCGGCGAAATAAAGTTTTGCAATGTAGCAGTCGGAAAAGATAGGATCCAATTTTTTATTTTCTTTTTAAATAAACTTGCGGAGTTAATTTTTTTTAAATCAGATGGTAATTGGTTATACAACTTTGGAGCCAGGTATGTAAAACTTTTTTTTCCTATAGCTTTTTTCATTTTGGGTATTACGGCAGCGCTTTCCTTATATCTAGTTGGATAGCTATGTTGGATTGACTTTAAAGTGGCTGTATCTTTATGTTGTTTTAGTAAAATCACTTTTACGTATAATTGGTAAATATTTAGCACTCCAGTTTCTTGATAGAGCTCAATTGTAGGGTAGGTTCTGGGTTTGTGAAATAAAACTTTTAATATACTTTTTTGAATTTTTTGTAGGTATTCGATAAGAGTTTGACCCAGAGATAACCAGGAGATGTAACTATTAACAAATATCGTGCGGCCGCGAATAAGACATATTTTAAGGGACACAGTAGGGTATAATCACAATATATTGTGGGTATAATATCCGCTGTTGTCATTGTTAGTAAAGTGTATGTATTAAAATATTCGCTCAAGAAAACGATTCACCTCCCACTCTTTTGTCACATAGCTGAATTTTTCACAGATGAAAGGTCATGATAAGGTAACCCTATTTTCCGGAGTTAATACAAAATTAGACTGTGCAGAAGGGCACTATCATCAAAAATCCAGATATTGATACCACCGAATAGAGAAAAAAATACTAATTTTTTGGTCAAATGCACAATAAAATCTTTGTAGGGAGTAATTGTTTATACTTATTTAAAAAAAATCATTTGCATTAGCACATACGGCCGAAAAAAAATATAAACGTAAATATCTTGGTTTTAGCCCTTCAAAAATTTAGTTAAAAAGTCGTCTTTTTTTAAATATACCACTCATTTAACAAAAAGCGAAGGCCTAAATGAAAAAAAAAACATTCTTTATAAATTTTTTGCTTATGTGTTGAGAAGGTAACAGAGTAAACACTATATTTTTTGCTTTTGAATTAACAAAGATATAACAATAAACGATGAGAGATGTCATAGGTTTATGCTGTAATTAATTCTCACCGTCAAATTTATCGACTCTCAGTGTATCTTTCTCTTCACCTTCAAACGTAGCATAGCTCTGTTTCTCTCTACGTGCGGGCTGATGTATCACATTATTGATATGGTAGGATTTTTCATTTTTTTTTATTATAAAACTTCTTGTTATGTTCCATAGGGCAATGTGTCATATTGTTATCTGTTTTTATTAAAGAATTAATAAGTGTATGTGTTATATATTAAATTACCTAATAAATTGGGAAAAAATATAGACATTTTTGCATCTTTATTTTATCTACATTCATCCTGTTGCAGCTAAATATATTTGGGTAAGTTATAAGTTTTCGTTTAAAATTTTAATTACGGATTTGTTGCTGCAAGTAGCAGAGACAAAAATTATATCAAAATAGGAAAGCCCAAAAGTTGCATATCATTTAAAGAATATGCTCATATATTTGTAAACATTATTTTTAGAAATAAATTTAATGCTCAAACTCTAGATGTGGTATTTGATCATTATAAAGGACATTCTATCAAAAATACAACACGTCAAAAAAAAGGATTTCAGAAATAAATTGATATAGAAATTGACCGACCGAATATTCCACTTCCGCAACAATAGAACTTGTTTATTCATTAGATATTTAACAAAAGACGTTTAACACATTTTCTGCCGGAGCAACTTCTTCAAAACTCCATTCAGCAAAAGCATATTCAATTTCTAACTAGTAGTGGATTCGCGAAAATCAATAAATATGGAAAGAATTTTAAACCATCAAAAGACGATTTTTTTAAATTCAAATCACGAAGACGCTAATAATCGTATCTCATTGCACATATTGTCAGCCAAAAATTCGGTGCATTCACGCTGCATTATTTATTGCAACGATACAGATGTCTTATTAATTTATTTTAAGAAGTTTTTGACTAAAGATATATGGTTCAGAACAAGGCGAGGAGACTCAAGACGATTTCTAGCAGTACATTATTTAAATTTGGATGGAAACCTTCTAAAAAATATGCCTGCTTTTCATTCTGACCGGTTGTGATACAACCATTTAATTGTCCGGCATTGGGAACAAAACCTGTTGGAAAACCTACCTTGAAAACCATTACTTTTTGGATGGATTTGGCAGTGATGAGACTCTGAAAACATATTCTCTAATCTTGAAAGAATTTTCCTAAAAATGTATTCAAAACTGCCAATGTTACTTTCATTAACATTTTGAGGGGATTATTGACCTCTTCAAAAACCATCGCTAAATTACCACCGACTGAAGACGCCCTAAGACTACATTGTTTAAGATGTTTTTACCAGCTAAATATTTGGCTAACCTCTTTAAACCCAGATGCAGCTTCCTAATGTTGAAGAGTATGGATGGAAAGTAGATCAAGATGGAAGTCTGATACCCACTTTTAAGACTCTGGTCAAACTGATTGCATACATTTCAATACTGAGATAGATGCATAAAGAGTCGATAGGCTCTGCCTTTAATGTTTGCTTTCTAGTAAAACCATGACATCACTAATGGTTTATTGCTATATTTTTGTTAATTTAAAAGCAAGAGGAAAGTACTTTTACCTTGTCAATACATAGGCGAAACTTTTATAAAGAATAGTTTTTTTTCATTTAGGCCTTCGTTTTTCGTCAAATGAGAGGTATATTTCTAAAAGAAGATTTTTATACAAATTTGTAGACGATTGAAACTGAGACATTTAAATTTTTTTTCGATCATAAGGGCTAATGTAAATGATTTTTTTTAAATAATTATAAAAAAATACTTCCTACAAAGACTTAATTGAGCATTAGAACAAAAAATAGGCATTTTTAACCAAATTAGATGTAATTTCATTAAATTAGATGTAATAATTTTCAACAAATTCCAAAACCTAGTGATGTTAGATTGGAAGTGGCAACAGGGCTTACACCGGCAAGAAAAGATACGTTAAGTAGTAAAAGCTCGGGCAGTAATTCATTGATAAAACTATGTAAAATTCTTCACTGTATCCCTTCTTTTACTTCTCACCTTTCGTCGCCTCGCCCCGCGTCTAGAAATAGAATGTTTTGAATGCGAACTGTTCTTGGCACCATGAATATTATATTTTATGAATGACTTCTTATATCTCCGTTATCTCTGGTTTGACCAGTCGATCCCCAAGCAATAAGACCGTACGCTAGATGGCTTTCGACTAATGCATAATAAAGAATTTTGAGGTAAGTTAATTTTAGGATGTTAGAAATATTTTTAAGTTTGTATAGTACAAATCTTAGTTTTTTTACTAAATAGTTTATTTGATGGTCCCATCTTAAATGGGAATCAAGGAAAATTCCGAGATATTTAATTTTATTTGTTGTTTTTATATGAAGCATTTCTCTTGTGGATACAGTAATAGATATTTGTTCAAAAGGTGGTAAGTCCGAGCTATATGAAGTAAACGGTAAGAAAAAGGTTTTTTTATAATTTATTTATAATTTATTATGTATATATATATATATATATATATATATATATATATATATATATATATATATTTATAGTTGTCACATACGAGACCCATAAATACATGTGCAAGATACTATTAGAGGCCCGGTTTTCACATGCGAGGCCCGAAAACGGGCCTCGCAGGTCAAACACGTGTAAATAGAGCTATTTTTCATCACCCAACCCCCCAAAACCACAATCTCATTTTTTTTTTTGGACTCATATGTAATGTGTATATCTCCTCTTATACGGTTTTTAGTTCATTATATTTCTTACTAGGGTGCACTCCGAGCGTTTTGTATATAATTTCTATTGCCAATGCGAGGCTCTCGTATATCCGTTAAATTTATTTATTTATTGTCAATTCCGAGGCCCTTAAATATGGCAACGTTGTTCGTGTGCTGAGGCCCTACTAGTTTCTCATAGCAGGTACATAAAATGTTGATGAATAGGATTTAATATCCCAGGCATCAGCTGTTGGAACCCAAAATAAATTTAACCATTACTTTTTATTGTAAGACTTTTAAGATAATTTAAAATTTTCTACTTTTGTACAGAACACTAATATTTTAATATCTTTAATGTCTCATATCTTGAGTAACGTTTAAATATGTTTCAAAAATAGATCTACTTAAATAGATACACAATTTTCTTTGTTTTGTAAATAGGGTTTTCAATAAATAACAAACTAAACCTCCAAGTTGATCCCATTACAAATAATTATCAAAAAAATAAAAACAGATAAAAATTATAATTGTTACCGTTGTTATAATTGTGTACCAAGGCCGTAAAGTTGATTTTTTTTAACCGAATTGGAAATTTGCGTCCCTGGCCAAGCTGGTTAGACCAAAAATGATCGTACGGCCGAGGTGCATACAATATTTTTTTTAAGCGACCGTTTTATGTCGTGTTTTTTGCTTGCTATTGGTAGTTTGGTACAGGAGAGGGTTGAACAACATAAATATTTGTTCCGGTGGTATGAGCTCTCGTCTAACTTGTCAAATTTAAAATAATGTTTCACAGCGATGGAATTTTTAATTTGTTTCTGGAAATGAAATAATTTGCTTCTAGTCGTCTATAACAATAAATAAATCCTTTGCGCCGTCTAGTTTTGATATTATCGATGTAAGAAAATATCTAAACTTACACCAAAAGTAGCAAAACTCGACGATAAAAATGCTTAAAAAGGGTTTCAGAAGCGGCGCAAGGCGTGGGCGACGTGGGCCACCGTCTACGGCGTCGCGGCCTGAAGGTTCTCGCGCCTCAAAAGTTTAATGCAGCTGTCTTTAACTTATGAAAAATATTTATTCTCACATCTGACCTACCTATATGTAAGCAAAAATTATATAAAAGAATGTTAACTTTCAAACACTCTCTATTTTAACTTTAATATAAAAAACAACGAATAACGAATTATGCTATTGCGTTCAACTAAACGAATATATTTCATATCCATTCTAGGTAGTGAGAAGACTGCAAAAAAATTAAATCTACCAATCATAGTTCATATTTTAGACACCCAACCATTATTATTTTAACTCTGTCAAACTAATTGCCATTATATTTTTTGGTTATTAAGATTAAATATATATTAAAATGATTTTTGTGTAGAAACGATAAATAATATAATTTTTAGTATTATTTGGTTAACATTTTGAAAATTTTTATCAATCTTTATGAAACTAATTTAATTAAGAGTATTAAAACTAAAATCACAAAAGTGGCCGTGGAGGTGTGAGCAGAGCATTTGCTTTTCACGCGAATAGCTCGGGTTTGAATTCGTGCTCGAGACAATTTTTTTTAAGTTTATTTTAATTTATAAATTAATAAAATTTATTAATTATTTTAAAATTAATTATTTTGGCTTAAGAGGAAAATTTACATTACAAACTGAAAGACCTGCGGGGCAACGGTAGTTTAGTAGGTATAAAAATTACAACTTAAGGGTGGAGCCTAAATACTACAAAATTACTGCCGAGACTAAACAAAATCCGCATTCATTCATAATTTTTAACAATTGCATGTAGATACGAGGGATACGTATTCCAAACTCTAACGCGTGTAGTTGAGACAAAGGAACCGAAAAATCCTTGAGTGAGTCAGAGTTACCTAAATTAGGGGAACGAGAATCGTATTTGTTTTTCTTGGTGCATTGCGAGATATTGTTATAACGCAGTTCGATTTTTTAGAGGGTTTTACATTATTTTTATATTTTAATTTAGTGAATAGGTTTAGTTAGATTAAATTAAATTTAGGAGTAAAGAGTTGTGAAATATAAATACAAATAACGAAAAAATAGACGATTGGTTCGAATAAGGTAATATCAATTAATACAGGGTATTTATTAATTGAATGCCGATACTTAAGGATGTGAATCCTTGGGTGTTAAAGTTTTAAGAAAAAAATAACTATTTTATCATAAGTTTCTTATCACTCTAGATATTTTTATAAAATTTTGCCCCAAAAAAAGTGTTTCCACTCATGGTGGGTTTCTACCAAATTTCAACAAAATATCAAAAGCAGTTTCAAACTGGTTTTTATTTTCTTACGCGAAAAGGGTGCGTCGTACGAAAGTACGTCTATAAACCAAATTTGTTCCAAAATAAATAAGGATTTTAAAGATTATTTTGATTTTTAGAAAAAGCAGTGGCGTACCATATTTTTGTTCAAAAATATTCAGTTCAAACCCGGTACGGACGTCACTAGTAAACATTTAGAAGTCTTTTACGACAAAAAGGCGGGATTGAAAGTGAAAGTTTAGTCTGTTGGTACATAATATACTATATTTATATATCTAATTATTATTATTATTACACTGAATGTGACATGGCTTTTTTGTTTGCCTTTTTTGGATCAACAAAATATTATTTTAATGATTTAAAATAAATTGTCAGTAATAATAATTATCTGTACTTAAACATATATACAAAGTAAAATCATAAAACGACGCATCAAGAAAACACCAAATTATTAAACTTTTAATTTACGTAACATGTATTAAAAGTAATTTTAAAAAACCGACTTTAAAATCGCGCAGATGCCATCACCACATCTTAACCAAATTTATATGGGATCACCCCTGAGGTACCCCCTTACTAACGAAAAGAATTATAGAAATCGGACAAGGTGGTAAAGAATTATCGCTAAAAATACATAAAAAATTAAAAGTTTGAGGATTTTCTCATAGACCCAATTATTAGATTTTGACCAAATTTATATGGGACCATCCCGGAAGTACCTCCTTTTCAGCAAAAAAGAAATATTTAAATCTGACATTGTGTTAAAGAATTATCGCTGAACATACATAAAAAAAATATATACAGACGAATTGAGAACCTCCTCCTTTTTGAAGTAGGTTAAAAAGGATATAATAATAATCTATATTAATTGTATTAACTAAAAAACTATAGAGTTATATATATCTTGTTAAATTAATCCTATATGTAAAAATGTGGGTTGGGTTCCTAGAAAAGTACCTACCTAGTTCACTGTGCAGCCAAATTTATATTTATGATACAGAATTTTTTGAATAAATAAAGTTTTAGGTTTAATTAAACACCAAGTTTTATCAGGAATAACATTTTCTGAAAAAAGTAACATATAAAAAGCAAACTTTTTGTGAGCCACTATATATATATTTTAGAGGAAAATCCATATTATTTTAGAAAAATAAATAAAATTTTTGTTTCTTAAGAGGAGTATTGACTGTAAAGCGGAGCATGCAAGGATTTCGTAGTATCCCACTTTTAAAGTTTATTTTTGACTCATTCTGAAAGAAAAAAATATGTGCGTGTAGGTAAAGAATAAATCTATGCTCCTCTGGAGACACTTTTTTAAAATTTGAAATTGTTTTTTCTAAAAAAAAAAATACAAAGCTCGACTATTTTTACCCATTTTCTCAATTTTTTTTTAGAAAAAACTAAATTGAATTTTGAAAAAGTGGTTCCAGAGGAGCATAGATTTAACCTATACCTACACGTAATGTGATTTATCTTTTAGAATATTGTACATGTTTGTCAAAGTTTACTAATTAAAAAAAAAAAACAAATATTCTTCAAAACTTTTCTTAAATTTTTTAAAACGGTACAAAATACCTTAATCCGTTTATAGTTATCGATTTTAAACAAGAAGGAGACCAGACATCGTCGAAGAGAAAGAGTGAAATTAGTAAAGAATTTTAACTTGATTAAAAAGCGTTCTTTCTCTTTCCATTTCCTATAAAAACTAATAGACCTTTTTGAAATCGGTATTCGGTGACTTTTCTTCTGTTTTATTGTCTTAAAAATGATATGATTTACATAAAAAACAAAAACTGACTTATTATTTTTGTGAAATAAAAATATCCGAATCAAAATCTTGAAATTATTATTTGGGGACTTAAAAGAGTGGTCTACTAATTGGTGTAGCCTTTTAAAACATTTGTTATAATAATAATTATATATCATCAATTACCACTTCCACTGGTAAAATCCTAAATTTAAAATAGTGTATTATAATAATAAGACATTAATCATATCTTAAATAGATCGCCTACTACCATGTTTCAGAAATAAATAAAATGTAATTCTTAAAGCAATAAAAATATTCAACATTAAACAAATTTTCTCACGAATTATTTAGTATTCTGTCCTGTACTTCCATGTCTCTACTAGCTTCGCTGTCAACAAGTTCTGACAAGGCATATTGCATATAAAAAATTTTAATTTTATTTTGTATCTTTTCTTCCTAAAAGCTGTCATTATGAGATATTTTCTCCATTTTATTCCTACAGAAGTCCAAAAGCACTATAGAGCACAAAATGCAAAAATCCATTTGTGCTATGTGCAGCTAGCCCTGAATTTGAAAATACCAATAGTGGTTCTCCTTAATGGTATTGTCCTTTTTGCAAAAAGTTATTTCTCTACTCCGTATTTCTTCTTCTACAGTCAGCACTTCAGCTCCATATGGTCATTTTAACTCTTTTCATAGTGTTTTGTTTTTTTTTTTTTAATTCCATCCAGACTGGCAGCAACATAATCAAATTCGTATTCAATAAAATGTCCACATTTAAAAACTTTTACTTGCAAATAAATTTCCAAATCTTATTTTGCTCTGAATTTATGGTCCATGTCATATCGGGTGGCTTTAGAAATAAATAAAAGATTTTAGGAGATTTTTTAAAAATTTCTCTAAATTTTAAAGCAGTGACTCGTCACAATCATTTTTTTCTCATTTATAGACATTGGTTAACTCTTTAGAAAATTTTCTCTTGCAGCACGCCTCAAAGGGTGCGACAGATCAAAGCCATGCGCGAAAGCAAGAAAAAATATTTACATTACTTTAACGGATTGAAGAGATATTAACATGCTGGAATTAATAATTATTGTTGACTCGAAGAGGTATTCATTAAACAAAAACATATTTATAATTCATATCTCAGTGTATATCTTCCAATTTCGGATATATATTTTTTAATATACAAATGATAAAATTAATTTAATGTAATTGAGCGAAATTACTGTATGTAAAAAATAACATGAATTCAAATCACTTATGTACTGTTTATCACTAAATAGTAGAAAAAAAGATGTATATTTTGTTGGTGTCACGCTCTAGACGAAAAAGCTTTTAACGTATTTCTATTTTTATTGTTATAAAAATAAATGCTCCTGTAGGCAAACATTAAATATATGGTTCTCTTCTAGCTTTTTTTGACATTTCTATTTCTTTTCGTTTCTTTTCTTAGATTTTTTTCAAAAGAGACTGATTCATATTTTTAAAGTGACTCCAGAGAGGTATGGGTTAAGCCTTTACCTGTACTTACATAAAATTTCTTTTAGTAAAATTAAAAAATAATCCGTAAAATTGGTCTACTATGAAACCCTTGCATATAATATATATACCAATCTTAGTATTACAGAAATAAATTACGTAAAAAATAAGGTGTAAAATATGTAAAATTTATTCATCCCTCGTAAAATATCAGTAAAATATATTATAAATTGTTTTCATTCACAAATATTAATTTCTTGAAAATCTAACAGAGGCGCCACTTTCCAGACGAAAAATCTAGCAATGTAAGGGTTTCGTAGTACCCCACTTTTAAAGTTTATTTTTGACTATTTTTAAAAGAAAAAAATATGTACGTGTAGGTAAAGGTTAGATCTATGCTCCTCTGGAACCACTTTTTCAAAATTCAATTTAGTTTTTTTTTAAAAAAATTGAGAAAATGGGTAAATATAGTCGAGCTTTGTATTTTTTTTTTTTAAAAACAGTTTCAAATTTTAAAAAAGTGTCTCCAGAGGAGCATAGATTTATCCTTTACCTACACGCACATATTTTTTTCTTTCAGAATAAGTCAAAAATAAACTTTAAAAGTGGGGGTACTACGAAACCCTTGCATGCTCCGCTTTACAGCCAAGTAAATACTCCTCTTAACAACCTAAAATAATTTTTTAAATTTGTAGATTTTTGTTAGTAGGTCGTAGAAAAAATATACTGTATGACTCAAGTTGATTGTCCATATCTACTCTTATTGCACAAACTACAATTTTTACTAAGTAGGTATGCTACATTGGTAAAATCCTGTAAATGGCCATATATTCGCTTATTTTGTTTTCTGTTTGTATAAACAGATTTTGATGTGAGAATCCACTGATTGAAAGGAATAAATATTAAATAAAAAGTAAACCGGTCCATTGAACTAAAATAAGTAAAAAAAAAATGGTTTTATGGTTAGAACCTTTAAAAGTTTTGCTCGTTAAAGAGAAATATTTAAACTATTGCGCACATAATAATATAGTGTGTCAATTCAAAACTGCTTTTTGGCAATCGTTCTATGCAAGAATATTAAAAATAAACTACTTTATTTATAAAACAATATAATTATATTAAAAACTAAAAATCGAATTATTATATTTAACAAAACGTTCCGATTTGGTTTACTTTTTTTTATTCTCCTCTAATATTCGATTCTAGAGGTGAAAAGTAAATCATTTAAAAGGTGCGTCTTTTGCGTTTTTGTTTGCGCTCTCTTTCTTTACGTTTCGCTTTTTTTTTTCTTTTCTATTTCTTTCCTAAGACGTCCCCCTTTATATGATTTTTGACTTATTTTTGTATTTGTTTTTAAAAGCATCACCTTTAAAATTATTTAAAGTGGACTGTTCTCGAGTGGGTGAGAGTAGTGATTTCAAACCTTACGAATTTTATGAAGATTTACAAATAATGATCCTAAATTTACCTGATTTCAATAAAGGTGTAAAACAGCTGCTCCAATACATAATAGAAAATAAGTTGAAAGAAATGTATCCAAATATTTATATTGTTATTCAAATTTTGTTAACAGTACCAGTAAGTACAACTGCTGAAAGGAGCTTTTCAAAATTAAAACTAATAAAAAATTAAGAAGTACAATGGGCCAGCAAAGACTTTAGCATTGTCAATTTTATCTATTGAAGCAGATATATAATCTGGATTATGGTACAAGAGTTCAGTAAAGCTAAAAGCAGGAAATTTATGTTTCTGTAATTCTTTACTGCTAGTAATAATTACTTAAAAATATTACTTAAAGTCTAAGAGTTGTTAGCATTTTTTTTATACAAGTTTCAATGTTATTTATTTATATAAAATACGTCTTCTTGCGCCTCCAGAGGTCCTTGCAAAAATATATCTTGCCCACATAAAATTTAGGTCTTGCTCCGCCATTGAAGAGTTTTTTTATTGTTATAGACGTCTGGAAGTAAATTATTTTATTTTCAGCTAAGACGAAAAACTCCATCGATGTAAAACGTTATTTTGAATTTGACAGGTTAAACGACAGCTCCCACCACCGAGACAAAGTACCTACATGTTATTCACTGTCTCCCCCTTTCCATGTAACTAACTACAAAACACGACATGCCACTTTAAATATTTTTTTTGACGTATGTGTTCTCATCTAGTTTTCTATAAAATGTATTTCTAATAGATTTACAATAAAGATAAGACTTTTTAACCTTTAATTTTACTAGATATTACATAATATTTTTTTAGTCTTGTACAAGAATTTATTCTTCCTATCTTCATCCTTTATATCCGTCTTCAACTTATTTGGAATAATAATTTAAAATCTGTAAAATATAGATACTTACCTCATTTGTAACGATTCCATCATTTTCATTTTTGTTAGTTTCAATTAAAAAAGGAACATTATCATTTTTTGAAATTAAAATGTTTTCATTTTTACCAATATTGTTACCTACATTAACATTGCCAATATTGTTTTCAACATCAATATTATTTTAAAACAAACATGACAAACATAATAAATAAAAAAAAATCATCTTCAATGAAAATTCTTTATAATTTGTTATTAATCGATATAAATAATACATTTTCTTTACATTGTCACTTACGTCTTGAAGACTTTATGACGTAAAATTGACAGGCTGTAATAATGTATATTATGCTTTTTCAGTGCATCCAATCTCGTATACAAAATCGAAAATATCCAAATTTGATATTGATTCTAAACTATTCAAATACAGAGTCACTTTATTATCTGGTAAATTAATTAATTCTGAAGTAGGAACAAGCCATTCGTCTTTCTATGACAATTTTTTATTTTTATTTTCATTCAAAATAGTTCATAAAATAAAAAATTGCTATATTGCTAAATGTTACTCTAAAATATTTTTATTCAACTTTTTTATCATTGGTTAACACAAGTAGGTACTGTCACTAAAATGTGTATCAATTTTCACCAAAACTAATGAAAACGATTATTATGAATTCTGGTATTTAACACCCCTGGTAAACACCCTATATCATAAATTGTTATAGATACAAGAATACGTTGTTTATACAGGGTGAGTCAGGAGGAGCGCACCAAGCTCTAGGAGTATATTATACACGTGAAAATAATGTAAAAAAACTCATGTTCTTATCCGATTTTCATTTGTTTTCAAGTTATAGCATATTAACAAATAAACAAATTTACACATAAAAATTCTCTTATTCTAAATTTGAATAAGTATCTGGCATTTTGCAACACTAACAATTACATAAATTCGAAATTAAACGTTCAGTTACTGTTCACTGTACACTGACAGTTCATCAAACCGTCAGAATTATCAAATGCCTTTGAGCCTTGAACATATGGCATACTTTGATAATGTTAAAATTCAGAAGTGGAAAGCTAGATGAACATTTTTAATTACGCCATAACTTGAAAACAAATGAAAATCGGATAAGAACATATGAGTTTTTTAAAATTATTTTCACGTGTATAATATACTCCTAGAGTTTGGTGCGCTCCTCCCGACTCACCCTGTATATATATTTTTTTTTTCGTCAAAATGACGTAAATTGGGAAAGAATGTTATATCAAAAGCTGCGGGCCTAGATGGCCTTTAGAACTGATATTAACCGGTCCCGGTATTAGACCGGAATCGCTTAGCAGGTGAGCTCTTTCAAACTGATAAAAAGAAAGTAGGAATACAAATTCTTAAAAGCTTAAAAAAAGTGATATTAAAATGTTTGCTTTGTTTTCCATAAAAACTAAAACAAATTTTGAAACAGTGGTTCCAGCGGAACACAGAACTTTATTTACAAAAAAAGTTATCTAAAAAAAATGTTTCTGAAGTAGGCCATGATCGACAAATATAAAGATACGATTCATGTCCCATGTCCGTAATAACTACGAACGATTCTGAATTAAATTCAAAATAAAACTTAAAAAGAAAAATAATTTAATGCTCCGACATGCGTAAATTTTTCTAAAGCCAACTTTAGAAACATTTCTTTGAATAATTTTATATTTTTGCTTTAACTTAAAATTAAAAAAAATATATTTTAAATGTCTATATTTTCACTTAATCTTCTAGACAAAGATAATTGGCAATATAAATTATTCCTCTCACCCTCTGTAAAAATAAAAATCTGTATTCCTCATTTTGGCAAAATCTGTGCTGATGTCAAATTAGCGTAATTAAATCATTGGAACCCAGCGTTGAGCGAGACAGATTCACGATTAAAATTAGAGTTTTGTTTTGTCTGTATTACTATTGTTAATGTTTTATGTTAGAGGGCAAAAACAATAATTAAAGTCAGAGATTTAGTGTTTTAAACGGATGATATAGTTTAAATTAATATAATACCTACAACTTCTCTACATAACATTTTTCTCTCCGTAAAATAGATTATTCTAAAAACGCACAAAGTGGAATCGATAATATTTCGGAACAAGTCAAACGCTGTAAACAATTTTTGTACAGACCGCATACTTTGTATCGTAATATTACCGTTTTCGCACGTGTTGGAACAAACCTATTATACCACTATACGCGCGAACTCATAGAAAAGAGATTTGTTGTAAAGATCTGTAAACATTCTTCGAGTCAAACCTTTTGAAGGGCAAATTTTATGGGCCCATCTTGACAACGTCGCAGGGACTCGTATGTATATTGAAAAAGTAATTTATAAACAGAAGGCCTCTCATGTCAGTTAAACATTGTTAAGGGACTCGCATGCACGTTGCAAACATGTATGTTTAAATTTTAGAAATATATTACCCCTCTTGTGGCGTTATAATTTAACATTAGTACATTCTAAAACATTAAAATTTATATTCAAAAAATCACTCCTTCAGGAGGGCCTCGGGTGGTGTGTTGACTACATCGGGCCTCGCTTTTGTATTTGGCTACGTATATATATATATATATATATATATATATATATATATATATCTCTGTCTCTCCCGGTTTACCTGCAGTTCCTCGAAACTAGCCAGCCTTACCCAAGAAACCCTAATTGGGTTCGGCCAACATTAAAAGACATTATAAAGCTTAAATTACTATTTGATTGGTACTTAAATCATAAAAGTTTACACGCACCTATCATTTCGGAAATCCCTAAGTAAGATAATTAATTTGGATATAACCTACAGGATTATGTTTTCTTGACCGCCAAACATAATAATAATAATGTTTATTTCAAATTTATGTAACAATGTACAAATTGATACAATAATAATAATTAAATAAATAAACATTTGTATCCTGCTGAGACATTGTTCATGTCTGTGTACAGGAATTAAAAATACAAATTATATAATAATTTCTAAATGGTAATAGTGAATGGTAAAAATAAAAATTATACCTAAATATATAGACTTCTTTTTGTGTACAAATTTTCTTCTAATCTTCAACCTCAGATTCGTCACTGCTGCTACCGCTATCATCAAAGTTAATTATGATTGGTTCAATATTGTGTTCAATACGGTTGTCTACGTCCCACATTTATTTTTTGCTCTTCTTTTAAAACATGCTGAATGCATTTCTTCCAGTCTTCTGCAGAAACATTTTGAATGGCTTCTTGTAGGTAACGTTGCACGTCCACTAATTTAAATGTTCTGTTTTCTCGTGCCACATATCCTTTTACTTGCGCCCAGATTAATTCTATTGGGTTTAATTCGCAGTGGTACGGTGGTAACCTTAATACTGTAATTCCACGACTTAACGCCATTTCATCCACTGCGAATTTTTTATATTTGTCTCTGTGTAATTTTGTTAACTGAAGTAGTTCTGCCTTTAAACTATCTTTTTTATATTGGATGTTTTTATTAATTAACCATTCTTGAATTGCTCGTTTTTTCCATGATTGTTTCGGTAATGATTCTAAATACCGACTATGATATGGGGCATTGTCCATGACGACGACAGACCCAGGTTCCACAAGTTGAATGATGCCTTCAAACCATTTTTTAAACACCTCCGCATTCATCTCTTCATGATAGTCGCCTGTTTTCTTGGATTTAAATATTAATTCACTATTTGGTAAAAATCCACTGTCGCTTCCTATATGCGTAACTATCAGACGACTACCTTTTCCAGACGGCTGTTTTAACCCAGTTGACAAGCCTTCAATAAAGGCTTGTCGTGCACTTGTTATATGACCATCCTGCCATATTTTTTTGACCGTATGTCCTTGGTTAACCCACGTCTCATCCATGTAGTAAATTTTTTTTTTGATATTCCGAAATTCCTCAATTTTTCGGAGATAATTTCTTCTCCATACTATTATTTCCTGACGTTCAATGAGAATGCTTTTCCTGTCGACTTTTCCGTACGTACATTTCATTTCGTGTAAAATTTTCCTCAAAGTTTCTTTACTCATTTGTGGGACCAATTCATGATCGCTAACTGCCTCCAGAACTTTTTGCAAAGTGGGCAGCTCATTTCTGAAAAAGAAACTGTGAATAGTTGTGCGTATACTGTTTTTGGCTTCTTCATCAACTGTGATTTTTTTTCTTCCGCTACTAGTTTTTGGCGTTTGTACTTCCCCATGAATTTTGTTTTCTCTTAGTATTTTGTAAACTGATGATTTTGGTACACCCGTATAATCAGAGCACATATCAACTAATTTATCTTTTGTAATTGTGGAAGTTAATGATGTTGGAACGCCCGGTTGGTTATTCGGAGGTACATCCGTAGAATTATAGCACATATGCACTAAGTTATCTTTTGGTCGCTGATGATCTCTTTCAAGACAGTGAAATACTCAAAGTACAATTTGTTTTTCACTTAGCGACCGAGACTTCGACCGTTTTACCTTTTTCGACGTTGAAGGCCCTTCAATGTCTTCCATTTTTTGCATAGTTTTAGAACGGTGTAGAAATATTATTATTTAATGTTTAAACACTTATTAGCACTAATATTTTCACCAATTGTTCTTACAACACGTCGATTACTTACTAACTTAACTGTAAAACTTACAATTCACACCGTATAATTCAAAACCCGATGTTACGCTCGTGGTTAGAAATACACTACTGAGAACGTCATCGATGAGATGGATTTTACGCGTAACAGACAAAGACACAAATATCGCTCCGTACACCGATGCCATTAGTTGTAACAAATACTGAACAATCCATAAAATAATTAATTTTAAATGATCAAGAAATGTATAAGTATTACTCATTACTGATTTTTGTTATAATTAATATCTTTTATTAGTACCATGATTGTATATTATCTATAATTTGCCACAACTTACAACTCTACTACTTACTCTATTTTGATTCTGCTAAAATTTAGTGAGGTAAAATTGAGATATGACAACACGGTTCACTCTCAATCATTATTTGTTTGAGTATACATTATTATAAATCAGTATTTTTAATATTGAAATTGTAATTGTTGTTCAATATATTAATACGCAGTAGATCACTTATATATCGTTTATTTAATAAAGATAATGAATATGCAAACAGTGTTCTAATTATTATTAATACCAGAGACAATCATTCTTTATCCTCTACATCAGAGACACATCGTCTCTTTTGACATTTGACATTACATTTATCTTAGATCGTCAATAACTACTAGCCTTGAACTTAATATAAGGTAAAAGGAAACCATTACTTATGATTAAAATGGGTTTATAACAACATTATCAAATGTTAACTTTTATTATTAAACACGTTATTTGTAAATTTTAAAATTTAAGTCGTTGTTAACAGTTTATAAACTTATATGTTGTATTATATTTCATTGTTTAATAAAACAGTATTGTATATTTCCAAGATATATTTGTATCTTGGAACCGATTTCACCGTTGTGTTAAACGAAGTTTAAAATGACATTTTTACATTAATAATGTCATTTTAATCTCCGTTTAACATAACGGTGGAATCGGTCCTAAGTTATCAAATATTATTTATGAATGTTAAAATTTGTTTGTTAATAGTTAAGAAATGTATAGTTTAATAAACTTTGTGTATGTTTAATATTATACAGGGCTACTATAAAATAATCATCGGTATCCATGTTATGGTAAACTTGGGTTTGATTACTTCCCCAGAGTCTATGACTTTGAGTTTAGCACCATCCCAAGGTACCATGCTTTTGACGGTCTGCTCAACCCAATCTCTCGTTGTTTGATCAACGTAAGAAAGGTTTCTTATCCTATCTTCGGAGAACCTGGGTGAAAGTCCTCCTTCGTCTAGTTCTTCGAGTCTGTCGAGCAGTGCAGTCCTTATTAGGTCTCCCTGCTCCGTTGTTAGTGTATTATTGGGATAGTCTATTGGTACAATGGCTACCCCAATATTGCTTACTTTAGAGGCGTAAGAACACGATGCTACCGGCTCAGTCCCATCCGGCCCCACATTTGATGTGGTACCAGTTGGTCCCGAACCTGCAGCTCTCGCATCCTTAGCCCTTTTGGTTTTTCTTTTTTCCGGCTTGCTGGTATCGGACCGATTTCTCTTTTGAGCCCCGGTTTGTCCCTACTCGCTGGACACAGCTTTAGCTGTTTTTTTGTTTTGCCATACCTGAGGTACTAGGACTCGCGTTTTGTTCCATCTCCGTAGAGAAAGGACGAGACGCTTGCCCCCGTTTCCCTGGTCCAGCATTCGTTGGTCGGATGTTTTTTTGTTTTGCCATCCCTGAGGTACTAGGATTCGCCTTCCGTCCCATCTCCGTAGAGATAGGGCCAGATGCTTGCCCCCGTACCCCTGGTCCAGCATTCACTGGCATAGTGGTCCGCCCTGTGCCGGAAGAACTGGGTCCAGCCTCACTCCCCACATCTAATGATGCGGAGGATGCGCCGCCCTGTCCCTCCTGCTCAGAGGTCCCGCTAGTGCCGGTGTTTTATTGAAGCTCCAATTTTTTTTTGTATTTTTTGTTATTGTTGTCCTTATCCATATAAGTCCCACGAGTAGCTAGGGAAAGATTCGTCACTCCTGACAAAGCCCCGCATTATCAGGAGAAGGCTGGTTACTTGGGGGTGTCGCCCGGTGTCACCAAGGAATCGTTCGATGTCGCATATAGCCCTGAGACAATTCATCCATCGGCACGTTGCCTTACACCTTAGATTGGGGGAGAACGGTTCGCGGCGGTAGACTTCGCAAAAGATTTTGAGAGTTTTTAGGCTCTCTCTCTCTACTTATATCTACCAATAACCAAGAAATCCTGGCCGTCCTCCCATCCACCACCTGGAGACGCCTCCAGTTGGCACTCAACCGCTGAGTTTTACAGCATAAAAACGAATTAAAATTTGATAACATCAAATGTTTTCTTTTTTTAAATATATTGTAGTATTTAAAAAAAATAATTACACTAAGACGAGTTAATAAAATGACAAAAAGAATATGGAATGTGTGATATTAATTTACAATCGAGCAATGATCATGAGTAAACAATAAAAATTTACATCAACGATATAGAAAAAGATAATCTTCACGAGGGTAACTTCATAATCGAATTTGTTAAAAATATTAATAGTGTACAAGGAAGTGTGTAAGGGTGCTATATCTCATTCGGGTGTTCCACAGGGTTCTAACCTAGGTCCACTCCTGTTTTTGTTATTTGTTAACGATTTACCTACTGTAATTAACTATTCTGATTGTTTACTCTTTGCAGATGATTTTAAAGTTTTCAAAACTGTACAGACAGTAAGGGATTGTGTCAAGTTACAAAAAGACATAAATAGTATTCACGAATGGAGTCTTAGTAATAAGTTGTATTTTAATGTAAAAAATGTTGCGTTATGACAATAACACGCAAAAAAGAACCAATCACTTTTGACTATATAATGGATGGAAGTAAACTTGTCCGTTATTCAGAGGTTAAAGAACTCGGTGTCACTTATAACAATCATTTTTCGTTTTCAACTCATATTAGAAATAAAGTAAAATCTGCTAACCGCATGTTAGGGTATGTAATAAGGCAAACTGCTACTTTTACCAATACGAACACTATAAAACTTTTCTATTATAGTTTAGTTAGGACCAAGTTGGAATACGCTTCTCTAATTTGGTATGGAGAGTATCAATATTCAATGAAAGAAGTTGAAAAGGTCCAAAACAAACTACTTAGATATTTGTACTACTAAACACACCATGTTAGACCAGATTATAATATAATAAGGTCAACTCAGTTGAGAAGAGAGTTTAAAATTATATCGTTGGACAGCAGGCGTTGTCTAAACTCGATGATGTTTCTCTATAATACGCTTAATAATAATATAAATGCACCTGATATATTATCCTTAATACAATTTAACGTTCCACCACGTAGAATGAGATCAATAGCTGTTTAATATTCCCTTTACTACAACCAGAGCTCCTCTCGTAGCCATGTTGAGACTAGCCAACCAGTTCAATGTGTGTATGGATTTGGACGGGACAGTGACTAAGAGAATTTTCCGTCGAATAATTCTAGATCACATAGTAAACATCTCTGTATAGGAATAGTTATTTTATTAAAGTTGATTTATTAGAATTAATTTATTAAAATTCATTTATTAAAAGTCATTTATTTGTAAGGGGTTTTCTCGCCACAGAGAAAACGATTCCTTACGAATGACGCTGGTTACGGGCGGTTCTCGAGCGCCAGATTTTTGGTGATGGTTTACTCCACGAACTTTCGAAACGGCGTCGAAAGTACTCGGGTAGCTTCAGATGGAGATGAAAAATTCCAGGGGGGTCAAAGGTCACTTAGACACAGGTAATAGTAGGCCACAAGTAACGGGCTTTAATCGTTGCTTGAGCTAGTACAGAATTAATCACTAAGTGAAATATAAGGGGGAAATAAATTTAGGAATTAACAACTACTAATACGGCCAGTTAACATTGACACATTATTTTAAAGTATTTACAAAAGAAAAGGAATAAATTATTGTATTTCAACGCCCACCCTCACGGTAATATGTACAAACCCTGAACAAAAATAAACAAACAAAACGGACGGAACTGACTTTCCGAGTAGTCTCAATCAGACGTAAAGAAAAAAATGAAATCAATACTTGTAATTATCACGGTCGCAGTAAAAGTTTATTATTGAATTGTCTATTCTGTTGTTGAGTTAAAAATGTAACTTGCTATTTCGTTCGGAAGTATTATTTCGGTCGTAGCAAAAATTAACTGTTAAATTGTCTAATCGGTATTTACAATCAAATGTAATTGAATGCTTCAGTAAAGCAAAATATCATATGCGGTTGCAGAGAATGCGAGGAGACAGGTTCGGGACAATACTAATTCCAGGGCTGAAACCGGGACTATATAAGAGGTTTACTCACTAGTGGTTGGAAAGTAAAACCAACTAACATCCGGGATGTACATTATCTCTGAGTGAAGCGATCGTAATCACGAGCCGCTTCAAACTGGGGAATGATGCTATTTAAATTCTCTTAAAATTTGCAGTTCGGAGGATAAAACAAAAGAAAATGTCTCGTCGCAATTCTACAAATATAACCAATCAAAACATTAGACAATTCCCAAACAGTTCCAATCAATTATTTATTGGATAATGTTTCTAATAAACTATTATTTGTTCACGGAAATTTCATGTAGTAGGAAAAATTAATTATACGACTATATTTACAATCAAATGAAAAATAAATTATTTAACGGTTAAGACTTCAAATAAACTAAAATGAAATTTATAATTTATTCATATAAATTTCCAGTAGTAGGGAAAATTAACTATACGACTATATTTACAATCAAATGAAAAATAAATTATTTAACAGTTAAAACTTTAAATAAACTAAAATGAAATTTATTATTAATTCGCGGAAATTTCCAGTAGTAGGAAAAATTAACTATACGACTATATTTACAATCAAATGAAAAATAAATTATTTAACGGTTGAAACTTTAAATAACCTTAAATGAAATTTATAAAGAACGGTGTATTCTAACAAGAACAAATTAAACTATTTCTTAATCAAAGCAAATTTCAATTCTTAACTCAACACGGAATATTGTTAATTAAAAATAAATCAAATTAAATCGGTTTCAAATAGCACGGCTTAAAGTCTCGGGCAAAAAAAAAATATAAAAACAATGACAACAAATTTTACCTAGCGGTAAAATCGCGGCTTGAAATTAATTTCGGAAATGTATCTATCCTGTTAATTACTCGACTACTAGATTTGACGGTGTAAAAGCAAGTGAAATTTTTAATTCAATCTCGAATCTGGTTCAGTCGTCGCATGCCCTTCTACATCAGAAAATCCCACTACGGTCGCGCGCGCAGGTAGAGTATCTTGAAGCTTTCGGACAGTGGTAATACGGATGATATACAGGGCCTATATACGAAGTTGAAATTAATTGAAAATCGAAATCAATACCCGGAATTAAATAATAATAAAAATAATGAAAATTGACTTCATTACATATTAAAATTAATTTATTACAGTGTTTTAAAATTTGGTCCTATACAATTTTATAAAACTTACATATATTTCAATGTTTTTTGTCTAATTTTGGTGTTTTCTCTCATCAGTGAGAGCTTAATAATGATACATTTGTATTTTAAATTTTATTTTTACCTATGTAATTAAACCTGTTTGATTTGTATGGAAAAAAGATCAATAAATAAGTAAATAAATAAATAAATTAGATGTCGCATTAAAATTAATATACTTTTCGTTTTAGTTTTCAGGTCGCCTAGAAAAAATCTGTTCAACACCCACTTTGGAAGAAGCTGCGAAACTTGTTTCTATTGCGGCCAGTTTTTTCTTACAAAGTCACAGTTTCTATACCATTTTATTGTTGTTCATTGTGTGAAAAAAGTTATAAAAGTTTATTACCGAAAATATAGACAACATAAACATTTGCGGGGTAAAAATAGTAATGAAAAGCTGTTGCAGTGTGAAATTTGTTCTACAACATTTCCAATTGAAAGACATTTAAATAATCATTTGAAAGTACACACTCGTAAAAGCTTTTTCAAATGTGAAATATGTTCGAAACAGTTTATCCGGAAAAACGATTTAAAAAAGCACTTAAAAATTCACACAGGAGAGAAACCGTTCAAATGTGAAATAAGTTCGAAACAGTTTACTCAAACATCCAGTTTAAAAAATCATTTAAAAATTCACGCAGCAGAAAAACTGTTCAAATGTGAAATAAGTTCGAAACAGTTTAACTGGGAAGGTGATTTAAATAAGCACCTAAATATTCACAGTATAGAAAACCCGTTCAAGTGTGAAATATGTTCGAAGCAGTTTACCGAAAAACGCCGTTTAAGGTTGCATTTAAGAATTCACACTGGAGAAAAACTGTTTAAGTGCGATATATGTTCAAAACAATTTATCCAGAAAGGCCATTTAAATGATCATTTAAAAATTCACTCTGGAGAAAAACCGTTAAAATGTGAAATATGTTCGAAACAGTTTATCCAGAAAGGCCATTTAAATAACCATTTAAAAATTCACACAGGAGAAAACTCATTTAAATGTGAAATATGTTCGAAACAATATGTATTGATATCCTCTTTGAATAGGCACTCAAAAATTCACACAGGAGAAAAACCGCTCCAATGTCAAATATGTTCGAAACAGTTTATCCGGAAAGACGATTTAAAAAAACATTTAAAATTTCACTTAAGAAAAAAATCGTTCAAATGTGAAATATGTTTAAAACAGTTTACACAGAAATGCAGTTTAAAGTTGCATTTAAAAATTCACTCTGGAGAAAAACCGTTCGAATGTGAAATATGTTCGAAACAGTTTATCCGCAAAGACTCTTTAAGGGCGCATTTAAGAACTCATACTGGAGAAAAACCGTTCAAATGTCAAATATGTTCGAAACAGTTTATCCAGAAAGGCAATTTAAATAGGCATTCAAAAATTCACACATAAAAAAACTGTTCAAATGTTAAAGAAGGTAATTTATCAAGAAAGTCGATTTAAATAAGCACTTAAGACCGCTCCATAGATGCAAACGAACTTCTATGAATTTTTTTCACCACCCCGCGCAGGTAGCAAAGGCGTAAAATTATCCAGGACAACTCGTACTCGAATGTCACCGGAAATTGAAAACTATAGACCAACCGATGATCGCGGGACACCAAAACGCACTAATCCGATACGTGCTGGAAGGAAATAGTTTATAGGGATACAGGACAATTTTATGTACACCGTTTAGTGATAGATGCTAATTAGGTTTTATTTTAAGTTATATAATTAGGTAGGTATTAAAATTAAAATATGAATCAATATTTGCGGGATTTTACACTAACTAAACTCGATACTTTTTCTATATTAAATTCTGATGAGTTAAATGAAGTACTCAACACAAATAAAAACTCACAAAATTTTACTCTAATTAATAAAAATATCCGAGGTATACGTCATAACTTAGATAAATTAAAAATATTTTTGGAACAAATCGAAACTGACATTGACTGTATCGTATTGACCGAGCCAAGGATAGTTGACGACATAATAGTATTTAATATAAAACACTTTATAATCAAGGAACATTCAATCAAAATGACGGTGTAATAATTTTTGTTAAAACCGAAATCTATAGTTCACACGAAATTATTAAATTCGATAAGTCACTTGATTAAATTAAAAGTAAATAATAACAATAAACAAATAGAAATAAACGCCCTCTACCGGTCCCCATCAGATACAAATATAAATGGATTTATAGACAACTTAACTCAAAGACTAAACGAAGATATAACAAATGTCGATTTCTCAATATACACTGGAGATTTTAATATTAACCTTTTAGCAAGCACAGATGCTACAAAAATGTACTTAGATGTATTTTACGAATATGGATATGTTTCAGCAATAAATATACCTACAAGAGAAAAAAATAATTCAAAAACATGTATTGACCATATCTTTATTAAATCAAAAAATAATCAATATGATACAATTATTCCACTTGTTGTGGAAACAGATATAACTGATTACTTTGCTACACTTTCACAAATCATTTTCCCGGAAACTAAAAATCAGTCTGATAATACAAATTCAAATTGTTTTACACAATTAAACTTCATAACATTATAAAATCTGTCAACTGGAATGAAATTTATGTTTTATGTAATCCGGATTCTGCAACAAACAAATTTATTAATATTCTAAATACTAGCGTTCAACATAGCACAATTTTTTTAAAAATCAAAAATAAAATAAGGAAAAGGTCAAAATGGATTACGCAATCATTAATTAAAGCTATAAATATTAAAAACAATTTGTACAAGACATTTAAACACAATCCTAAAAACGAGGAAATCAAGGATCGATATTTCGAATTAAAAAAAAAAGTAGAGAAACTCATAAAGAAAACAAAAATAGATTATTATAAGGACCAAATCAAGAATAAAAAAATGACTCAACACAAATGTGGAAAACAATAAATGAAGTGTTAACAATCCCAGAACCGACAAAAGTAGTTAGCGTAAAAAATGAAAATAATGAAATAATTACATCTACGCAGCAAATATCAGAGAGTTTTAATAAATATTTCGTTAATGTAAGTAAGTCCTTGGCAAATAAAATAAAGTGTAATAAGGATTACAAACCACCAAGGTACATAAATGCCCATTCGATATTTTTCTCTCCTACTAATAATCAAGAGGTAATAAGAATAATATCGGACTTAAAAAACAAAAAAGCACCAGGAGATGACGGTTTGAAAGCAGAGACATTAAAACTAATTTCAGAATATATAGCTAGTCCTCTAACCTATATAATAAATAAAATGTTTCAACTGGGAAAATTTCCTACAGCTCTTAAATTATCAATCGTTACACCTATATTTAAAAATGGAGATAAGTCTGAAATGGGCAATTACAGACCTGTGTCCCTCATATCAAATATTGCTAAAATTGTTGAAAAAATAATAAAAATTAGGCTAACAAACTTTTTGGAAAAACATAACATATTATCAAACTCGCAATTTGGCTTCAGACAAAAAATGTCAACCCAGGATGCAATTAAGTGCTTAACAAAAAATATCTATGAAACATTAGACAAAAATAAACCATCAATTGGAGTATTTATTGATTTAGCAAAGGCTTTTGACACTGTAGACCATAGCCTGCTTCAATCATCTTTAGAAGACATAGGAGTGAGAGGTACTGCTAATGATTTGTTTGCAAGCTACTTAACAGGTAGAAAACAAAAAGTAAAAATCAAGTAGGATCTAAGTAGTGAACAAACTATCATGTGTGGTGTCCCTCAGGGAACAGTGTTGGGTCCAGTGTTATTTATAATTTACCTAAACAATTTGTTTTTATTAGAAGAAGACAACAAAATAATTAGCTTTGCAGACGACACGGTAATATTTTATACAGCTGAAAATTGGTTTGAACTAAAACAAAAGGCTGAGGTCCATTTATCCGAAATTAAAAATTGGTTCGATCACAGACTACTTTCAATAAATTTCAAAAAAACTTTGTATGTACCTTTCAGTTCTCTAGACTCATCTCTTCCAAATTTTAAGTTAACAGTCCAAAACACAATTCAAATTCAACCTGCAAACCAAATAAAATATCTAGGTATTTTCATTGATAGTATGCTAAAAAGAAACTTAGATCAATTCTATATAGGTACAAACAGATCTCAGAGATACTGGATATTAAACAAAAAATTATAGTATACCAAAGTATAGTTGAACCGCATATTAGATATGGTATTTTAGGATGGGGCGGTGTTACTAGAACTCACCTAAATTCTTTGGAAATTCTTCAAAGAAGATTTTTACGTATTATTTTAAATAGAGAGGCTTTGTGTGCAAGTGATCAACTATATAAAGATACAAATATATTAGACTGTCGTCAGCTATTCTTTCTTCAAGCATGCAATACTCAGTTTATGACGAAACATTCCCTCAAAACTGGAACACATAAGTACGGCACAAGACAAAGGAAGGACATTATCTTGCCTTTTATGTTCAAGTCTATAGGACAAAGAAGTTTTAATTATCTGGGTCCTAAAGTTTTAAATTTGTTTCTAAAACATACAGATAATGTAAATACAAAAAACTTGAAAAAAAAAATTCAACAAGTTCTGATGCACCTACCGCGACAAGAAATAAATTGTTAGATTAGGAATAAAATAGGAAAAAAACAAAAACACAAAAAATAAAAAAAAACAACGATCTAAAAGTATAAAAAAAAAACGCAAAAAAAATTAAAGAAATCATCCAACAAATAGTATATTTCTTACAATTGTTTTTGATTTGTTTTAATTAATTTTTAAATTGTTTTTAATTTGATTTTAATTTTAGTTTTTAGTTTTAGTTTTAATATGTTTTTAATCATTAATCTATATATGTCTGTTTATTTTATTTTATTATGCAAAAGCATGCTTACACACAGACATTTTATGTCTCGTAAGTTTTCTTTTATTCACATAGGTACCATTAATTTTCTTTTGTATCACAAGTTTTATAAGTATGTATTTATTGTTTTTATGTGAATAAATTATTATTATATTATTATTATTATAATCAGCTACACGCGACAGTGAGATACTTCTTTAATTACTGCCTTATAAGATAAATTATGTTATTTATTTATTTATTTATTTATTTGGGTTACACCATCCTACAGTATAAAACCAATTACAGGATGGGCACAAAAATAATTACATTTAAAGTATAATTTGCATCATAAAAATAACATAATATTACATATTAAAAATAGCATAAATATATATAAACAAAAAATAGTTTAATAAACGTTTTAACTATCATAAGAAAACGAAAAAAACTCCGTTCGGAGAAAAAATTACGTTGTCTTATGATAATTAACTCAATCCACAACTAAGCGTTTTATTTATTTAATTGAAATAGAAAATTTAGAAGTTCACAAAAATTTTGAAACAAAATACATTGGAGAAAATTTTAAAATATTTGTCCTAGGAGTCTGAAAAATAGAAATACGAAGGGGAGCGAGTTCTGATACTAGAAACATTAAACATTAGTTGACGAAGTAGCTCGGGACAGTCAATTTTATAATTAAATAATTTGTAAAGAATGCAGATGGAATAATATTTCCTGCGAGTACGTAATTCAAGGATATCAAATCTATTCAGTAAGATGGTTTGCGGAATATTGCGAGTAGGGTACCCAGACAACACATCAAATCCCAGAGATATCCGCAGAATATCTTTTGTGGATATCCAGAGATAACAGAGATATAAGAAGTCATTCATAAAATATAATATTCATGGTGCCAAGAACAGTTCGCACTCAAAACATTCTATTTCTAGACGCGGGGCGAGGCGACGAAAGGTGAGAAGTAAAAGAAGGGATACAGTGAAGAATTTTACATAGTTTTATCAATGAATTACTGCCCGAGCTTTTACTACTTAACGTAACTTTTCTTGCCGGTGTAAGCCCTGTTGCCACTTCCAATCTAACATCACTAGGTTTTGGAATTTGTTGAAAATTATTACATCTAATTTAATTAAATTACATCTAATTTGGTTAAAAATGCCTATTTTTTGTTCTAATGCTCAATTAAGTCTTTGTAGGAAGTATTTTTTTATAATTATTTAAAAAAAATCATTTACATTAGCCCTTATGATCGAAAAAAAATTTAAATGTCTCAGTTTCAACCGTCTACAAATTTGTATAAAAAATCTTCTTTTAGAAATATACCTCTCATTTGACGAAAAACGAAGGCCTAAATGAAAAAAAACTATTCTTTATAAAAGTTTCGCCTATGTATTGACAAGGTAAAAGTACTTTCATCATATTTGTTGCTTTTAAATTAACAAAAATATAGCAATAAACCATTAGTGATGTCATGGTTTTACTAGAAAGCAAACATTAAAGGCAGAGCCTATCGACTCTTTATGCATCTATCTCAGTATTGAAATGTATGCAATCAGTTTGACCCCTCTTATATTATTTTATACAGGAATTATTGATTTATCCACCATGTTTAATAGGGTGTACTAATTACTTCAAAATATCTTTTTTATTTTTAATGTAAAATGAAAATAAGAAAATATGAACTATTTATTAAAGGTATTTATTGAAGTATCAATTATAAACAGTAAGGCTATTGCTTTGCAAAATACAATAAATCCCCAATATAAATAAATTATTATAATAATAATAATTGGAAGGAAGTATATAAAGCATAAATTAATAATATTAAAATGTATAATTACAAGACTTTCAAACTAATCAGAATCAGATTCACCACACGAATCAACATTTTCCAAAACATTAGCGGCTGTGGTCAAACTATTTTTGCAGTTTTTCTGTGCCATACAGGTGCAGGAACCGATACAGTAAATATTTTTTTTCCTGCATTTGCAAATTTTGCTTCCACAGTCTAGAACAGAATATTATTGTTAGAATATTGTATAGTATGTTTTTTGCATTTGCATGATGTAAGTTCTGTTATGTCTGGTGGCAGGTCGGGCAGAGTCTTAAAAGTGGGTATCAGACTTCCATCTTGATCTACTTTCCATCCATACTCTTCAACATTAGGAAGCTGCATCTGGGTTTAAAGAGGTTAGCCAAATATTTAGCTGTTAAAAACATCTTAAACAATGTAGTCTTAGGGCGTCTTCAGTCGGTGGTAATTTAACGATGGTTTTTGAAGAGGTCAATAATCCCCTCAAAATGTTAATGAAAGTAACATTGGCAGTTTTCAATACATTTTTAGGAAAATTCTTTCAAGATTAGAGAATATGTTTTCAGAGTACTCATCACTGCCAAATCCATCCAAAAAGTAATGGTTTTCAAGGTAGGTTTTCCAACAGGTTTTGTTCCCAATGCCGGACAATTAAATGGTTGTATCACAACCGGTCAGAATGAAAAGCAGGCATATTTTTTAGAAGGTTTTCATCCAAATTTAAATAATGTACTGCTAGAAATCGTCTTGAGTCTCCTCGCCTTGTTCTGAACCATATATCTTTAGTCAAAAACTTCTTAAAATAAATTAATAAGACATCTGTATCGTTGCAATAAATAATGCAGCGTGAATGCACCGAATTTTTGGCTGACAATATGTGCAATGAGATACGATTATTAGCGTCTTCGTGATTTGAATTTAAAAAAATCGTCTTTTGATGGTTCAAAATTCTTTCCATATTTATTGATTTTCGCGAATCCACTACTAGTTAGAAATTGAATATGCTTTTGCTGAATGGAGTTTTGAAGAAGTTGCTCTGGCAGAAAATGTGTTAAACGTCTTTTGTTAAATATCTAATGAATAAACAAGTTCTATTGTTGCGGAAGTGGAATATTGGGTCGGTCAATTTCTATATCAATTTATTTCTGAAATCCTCTCTTTTGACGTGTTGTATTTTTGATAGAATGTCCTTTATAATGATCAAATACCACATCTATAATTTGAGCATTAAATTTATTTCTAAAAATAATGTTTACAAATATATGAGCATATTCTTTAAATGATATGCAACTTTTGGGCTTTCCTATTTTGATATAATTTTTGTCTCTGCTACTTGCAGCAACAAATCCGTAATTAAAATTTTAAACGAAAACTTATAACTTACCCAAATATATTTAGCTGCAACAGGATGAAGGTAGATAAAATAAAGATGCAAAAATGTCTATATTTTTTCCCAATTTATTAGGTAATTTAATATATAACACATACACTTATTAATTCTTTATTAAAAACAGATAACAATATGACACATTGCCCTATGAAACATAACAATAAGTTTTATAAAAAAAAAAAATGAAAAATCCTAGCATTTCAATAATGTGATACATCAGCCCGCACGTAGAGAGAAACAGAGCTATGCTACGTTTGAAGGTGAAGAGAAAGATACACTGAGAGTCGATAAATTTGACGGTGAGAATTAATTACAGCATAAACCTATGACATCTCTCATCGTTTATTGTTATCTTTGTTAATTCAAAAGCAAAAAATATAGTGTTTACTCTGTTACCTTCTCAATAGATAAGCAAAAAATTTATAAAGAATGTTTTTTTTTCATTTAGGCCTTCGTTTTTTGTTAAATGAGTGGTATATTTAAAAAAGACGACTTTTTAACTAAATTTTTGAAGGGCTAAAACCAAGATATTTACGTTTATATTTTTTTTCGGCCGTAAGTGCTAATGCAAATGATTTTTTTTAAATAAGTATAAACAATTACTCCCTACAAAGATTTTATTGTGCATTTGACCAAAAAATTATTGTTTTTTTTTGTCTATTCGGTGGTATCAATATCTGGATTTTTGATGATAGTGCCCTTCTGCACAGTCTAATTTTGTATTAACTCCGGAAAAAGGGTTACCTTATCATGACCTTTCATCTGTGAAAAATTCAGCTATGTGACAAAAGAGTGGGAGGTGAATCGTTTTCTTGAGCGAATATTTTAATACATACACTTTACTAACAATGACAACAGCGGATATTATACCCACAATATATTGTGATTATACCCTACTGTGTCCCTTAGAATATGTCTTATTCACGGCCGCACGATATTTGTTAATAGTTACATCTCCTGGTTATCTCTGTGGATATCCAATATATCCACAGGATATCAGAAATATTCCGTGGTTCTAATATGGATATCCAAATGTACGTCTATATCCAGGATACAGAAGATATCCTAATGGATATTCAGCAAAATATCTAATGGGTATCTTCCAGAAAATACAAGAAATCACAGAGATATCCACAGAATATATTTTGTGGATATTCAATAATATATCCAATATGGATATCCAACCAAATGTCCGTCTATATCCCAGGATATAGAAGATATTCGGATATTCAGCAAAATATTTTATGGGTATCTTTAGTAGAGGTTCATAAGTAACCAATGATTATTGAATAATATCGAAATAAAATAGCAGAGAAAAAATATTTTCAACACTCAAAATATTTTCAACACTGTGCCTTTGATTTTGCCCACTAAGGAGTAAGTCATCCTTATTAGGACTCTTCAGCAATAATTGAAAATTCTCGACTCCAGTCTCTAATGGAGTGATTAGGACACACATTTCGATCGAACTCAATTACGGCGGGTCGAGCATGAGTAGATGCGATACTATTAGCCACAATGGCGAGCACAATGGCGTAATTTTTTAATAATTTGCTATATAATTACTATTATTTATGGACATTTGCATGTCGATAAATTACATTTCATGGATATAAAATAGATATCCACCATGGACTGGACATTCAGTGGATATTGGGATGTTCAGTAGATATCCAAAGGATTTGGTGTGCTGTCTGGGTAGACGCCATCTATAGTCTATTTTTATGTATGAGAGAGTATTAAAATAATAAAGCGTTCGTAATCCGTAGGCGTACCACTTCTTTTAGTAGACAGTTAAAATATTTTTTGAAGTTATTCCTCGAGTATACACTTATATTTTCATCTAATTAACCTGCTTATAACTTCTAAACAGCTGAAGGTAAAAAAGTGCAATTTTTTCTAAAATGTTTTATTTTTCCACAAGGTATGTTAAGAACATTGTGTCAAACGGGTTATGTAGGTATAAGGGTTTAAACTTTGACTTTTAAACAACGTTACGTTCATAAATAATAATTTTAATATAAAATCTACTTCTTACCTACAAATCCAAATCAGAATCGAAATCAGAAGATGAACTGTCGCAACCAATATTTACAATGAGTGGCTCGATCGTTTCATCAGTAATATTGTTCAACTTCCACATTTTCTCTTCTTCTTTAATCGTATGATTTACTGCCTTTTCCCAGTTTTCAGGCTTCACATTATTTACAGCCTCCAAAAACAACTGTTTAACATCACTCATTTTAAAAGAATTATTTTTTCTTGAAACTTCTCCCTTTATCTGTGCCCATATCAGTTCAATCGGGTTTACTTCGCAATGATATACTGGTGATCTAACCACCATCATCCCACGATTTTTTGCAATTTCATCAATTTCATATTTTTTGAATTTCTATTTATGAAGGGAACACAAATGATACAGTTCTTTTCTCACAGAACCGGGATGGAACTTAATATTCTTTGAATTTAGCCAATTCTGTAAATCTTTTTTTAACCACTTGGTTGTGGGCATTTTTTCTATAAGTCTCGAGTGATAACTTGCATTATCCATTACTATTATACAGTTCTGAGGAAGAAGATCTATAATTTGTTCGAATCACTCTTTAAAGACATCAGCATTCATGTCCTCATGGTAGTCAATAAACCACCTTTAACAAAGCTACCAATGTGTAGGGGAACGGCGGATAGTACGGGCCACTTCAGCAAAAATACATACATATTTTTTATTTTTATTTTTATTTTTTTTGTGTTCGAAAACTGCACAGAACCTTCCTTTAAACCTTTTTTAACTAGTAATTAACAAAATAAAACATATTTTTGAGATACAAAATGAACCACAGAAAGTTTTCCCAGTGTTGCCATTTTGGTACTGCAAAAAAATGGCGGGTGGTACGGGCCATACCAAATTACGTAACTATAACAATAAAAAAAATAATGTTTGTTGTTGGTAAATCAAACAAAAAAAAAAGATTCACAAAAAAATTCCCAGTGTTGTCATTTTGGCATTTTGAAAAAATGGCGGATAGTACGGGCCATCTTAAATTAGGTAGCTATAGAAATAAAAAATAAATATATTGTTGTTTGCAAACATATAATTAAAAAAAAAAAACACATTTTGTTAATTTATTTGCAATGGTCGCAGTAGTAGTAAAGTTTGTTATCAATAACTGCACAAAGTTCATGTGACCAGCCCTGACAACGTTTGCACTGAATCCAGTTTTCTTCAAAACATTCACCACAAACAAGACACTCGGTCTTATTTTCTTTTGAAAACTCCGTTGTTGTTGCAATCTGCTTGGACGTCCCTGGAGTCGATTTCGTATGATCAGTCGATTTATTGATTTGCTGCTTTTTTTGTTTGACCACCTTTGTCGGCAACTTACCTGCACATTGTTCAAATGTTATATTTCTTTTCTTTTTCTTAGCAGCTTCTTTTGTGACTTCCAAATTTTTCTTCTATATCAACATATCTTTATTTGGCGATGAAGTCAATATTTCACTTTTTGCTGCTTTCCTTTTTCTAGTTGTAACCCTCTTTTCAGAGCATGAAGGCAAAGGAGAAAGCTCCTGTAAAACACTGGCAAAGGTACGTTGTTCGACTCTCTCAGGACTAGTTGGTAGTCCTACATGTTCAGGCAGGGGCGTCTCTTCAATAGACTTTTCACTTGCTGCTTGCTCTTCGTTTGCAGGAGGTTGAGAGGTCACTTCTCTAGGCTCTACAATTACTGCTTGCTCTTCATTTGCTGAAGGTTGAGAGGTTACTGTAGCAGAAACGGCTGACATTTTGGCAGTTGTAGTTGGTGGGTTTTCTACATTGGTTAAAGCACTTCCCATAAAGTCTAAGTCTGTGAAAATGTCTGGGTTAAAAGGGTGAATGCCCGTGCAGCTGAAACCACTTGCTGCAATATCTAGTCTACAAACTTTGGTGTAAGCTTCATTCACTAGCTTTGCGATGTTATAATCATTGATTCGAGCACCTGGATTAGCCCTCATCCACAAACTACAAGAATAATTGTATTGTGCTTTGAACAGAGGCTGCATTTTGTGGGTCGTGTGAGGTGGGAAACTCAACATGTGAACATAATGTTCTCTAGCATACAAAATGACGTCCAGCTCCTTGTGTGTTCCATGTCCATCGAGGAGTAGCAAGTAGGAGTAGGTTTCGTGAAGGCCACGAAGTGCTGCATCCACTTTAAGAATGCCTCGGTGGTCATCCATCCGTTGGTAGTTGGAAAAGCTATACTCTCCGCCGGAGCACCGATCATCAGACGATCATTCATCCTTTTTCGAGGGAAAATAAAAAGTGGGGGAATAAACTGTCCAGTTATGCTCATACAGAACATGATCGTGACGTTGCGACCTCGCTCTCCTGAAGTAATTTTCCCGACCTGCCGCTTCCCTTTAATGGTAATTACCTTGTCATTTTCATGAACACAAGAAACTCCTGTTTCATCGGCGTTGAATACTCTAGAAGGTCGAAAAGAGTGCTTGTTATTCAAAGAGTTCAAATGATTAAAAAAACGGTCAACTTGAGGTTTATTAAACCCGACGGACCGCATTAGGCTGGTTGACTGCGGTTTTCTATAAGCAAGATCGGGGTGTCTCTTCATAAAACTTGTATAAAAATCTTTACCAGCCGTTTTATTTTCCCTGTTAAATCTATGTGGTAGCTTAAGAGAATTTGCCAAATTATATGCTAACTTACAAAATTCTGTTTTAGCTAGAGGCATTAACCTTGAGTCTAAATCACGGATGTGTTCCACAAGAATGTCCTCAAAATAATCTGTAAACGTTCGTTTAAAAGACCCCATCTGAGGCTTCATTTCTGTCTGCCGAGCTGCTCTAACTGATTTTATCCTCCTTTGAAGGGAAGTTCTTGGTACATTAAAATGGTTGGCTGCAGCCCTTTCTGTCATCTTGTTTTCTAGAACACTCGAAACAGCTTGTTTCATGCTTATTTCTGACCACTCCCCACGACCTGTCCCTTCTGGCTTCTTTTTGTACTTTGGCATCTCCTTAAAATAAAAAAATACGATTTGTTTACATGGCCCATACCACCCGACGCGGGTTTGGCCCGTATCACCCGACCGACCTTGATAAATCAAACATGGCTTTAACAGAAATCGACTTGAGTTAGAGATATTTCGTCATCACAATGTATAGAGCCTTTTACGAGCTAGAATTTAATAGCAGTATGATAATTTTACAACATACCTTTAGTTGAAAAAACAGTCAATAAAAGTTATCCAAGACGGCACCTCCACCACTCAAAAATAGAAATTATTTATTATCTGCAACACCTATGCACATACGTCTGTCAAGTTCTAGCAAACGACTGAGCAACGTATAGTCTGTGATCCGAGAACAGCATGGCTCTGCCACCTAGCGGCTGTACCGAGAACCATGTGATGGCCCGTACTACCCGCTGGCTCGTAGTACCCGCCGTTCCCCTACTATTGTTAGTCTGCGCCCCTTTCCTGATTGTGGATTTAAACCAGTAGATAAATTATTTAAAAAAGCCTGTCTTCGACTTGTAACAGTTTCATCTTGCCAAAATTTATTTGGTTTATGTCCCTCGTTGATCCATGTTTCATCTAAATAAAATATATTTCTTCTTTGGTTTCTCATTTCTTTTAAAGTCCTTAGGTAATTTCTTCTCCATACTACAATATCGTTTCTTTCTACTAAAATAGACTTTCTGGAATGCTTTTTCCATAGAAAACCTATTTCTTTTAAAAGTTTCCATAGTGTGCTTCGACTCATTTCAGGGTAATCCTTATCATCTCGAACCGTGGCAAGAACTTTGTCTACTGTCGGAAATTCTTTTCTAAAGAAGAACGCATGCACTTTCCTTGGAAGTCTTTCTTTCAAAAGATTTTCTAATTGAAATTTCGGTTTTCCTGGAGCTTTTGTGCTGTTTGAAACTCGCCACATTTCTCTTCTTTAACAACTCTGTAAATCGTAGATTTCCCAACACCAAGCGTACTACTAACTAATTCCACTGTGTCATCAACACTTTTACATAAATGTTTGTCTGTAAATGATTTAAAACAATAAAATAATAATGTTTTTTCATTAACTGTTAAAGGACCGATTTTTTGTCGTTTACGCGGCCCTTCCAAATTTTCCATGATCACACTAGAATTCACACTGCACCTTGCAAGTTGCAACTAAACGACATTTAGTAAACTGTCAAGAATACGCAACTTGGACCTCCTTACTAAATGGAAATCCTATAATCGCATTTTCGGTGAAATTTGTTGGGAAGGTATTTATCTACTTATAATTCGATTACTGTAAGAAATTCTTGGAATTAAAATAAAATAAAATTGGCAAATAGGTACTTATTGAAAATAATCTTAAGATACGGCTATGTAATCTTTATTGCACAGGGCTTTTGGCCTGTCCAAACCTTTTTCTATTGTTCTGTACAGCTTATGTTTATAAAGGACCAATAAAAGACCCAAAAATTGTAATAGCTCAGGTACATTTATTACAATTTTAGGAAATATTTAGATTATTCTGTAAAAATATTTAAAATGACCGTACTAAGTTTTGCATTAGAAATGCTGTTTTATTACTCTCTCATACATAAAAATAGACTATAGCTTGCACCACAAATATTTGACAAATTTTCGCTGAATTTTTTCTAATGCCTGGCTATGTACTTTATATCCAGGACTCCAAACAATGGACACATATTCTAGCTTACTACGTACAAAACGGTAAAAATAGTTTTTAAAGTGTTAGGCTTAGAGAACTGGCGTCCATATCGAATGACAGAACTCTAATTTCTGTATGCCTCTTTTTGTTCAGTAAATTTTAACTTAGCGTCGAAAAGGGCACCAAAATCTCTAAAAGAAAGACATTTATTGATGGTAATATTGTTGACAATGAAATTATACTCAATCGGATTTAGTTTGCGAGTGAAGCTGATAGAATTGCACTTAGATATGTTTAGTGGTAAGTTGTTAGAATTACACCAAAGGTTCAATTTATTTAGGTTCTCCTGCGTAATCAAACAGTCATCAATACTGAAGATTGATTTAAACAATTTTAAATAATCGGCATAGAGTAGAGTATTACATGATAGGTTTTCAGTAATGTCATTTACAAAAATGGAAAATAAAAAGTGGTCCTAGAACTAAACCTTGAGGGACACCTGAAGAAGCTTTTATACAAATTGACTGAAAACCACGGTATTCAACTTTCAATTTACGATTACTTAAATATGATTCAAAGAAACGCAGAAAAGACGTAGTGAGTCCAACAATGGAAAGCTTGTTCAAAAGTATACTATGATCAAGGCGATCAAAGGCCTTGGAAAAGTCAGTTTATATATTGTTAGAAGTTAAAAGAATTCAAAATTATTGTTTTTAAATGATTTATCACTCTGTATACTATAACACCCTGTATAGCCACTTCATAAAACACGTATTAACATGGTTTTATTGAATATCTCGTAAACAATGTTTGTAATGTAATTAATTAAAGAACAAAATAAAGAATGTCTTTAACGGCATATTGCCTATCACTTCATCGCGTTCGATTGTCGAAAGTCAAGTCCCCGCTTTCGGCGCTCTCTCCTGGTCCTGGACACTGAAACGGGTAGACAATGAAGGAAGGGCAGACGTGGTATCGTCGACCCAGTGGCGGCGATATCCTAATTTGCTGACTCTAACAATATGTTATATCTTGAATAACACTAATAGTTTTTTAAAAAATATTTTATTACTTAAAAATTATAAGTTGTTTATGGTAGGTGAGTTGTTATGACTTAACTGAAGTTTTAAGTTTGTGTCACCCCTATTTATAACATAGGTAAAACAAAAGAAATATCTAAAAGGTGTAAGGTGACGAAAGTGTTGCATTTACAAGAAATGCAACTTGGCTGAATATAATCCTAGAGGTTAATGATAACCATTCTAGGAATTGCAACTAAGCATTATTTAACTCTAGATAATTTACTATTATACCAAAATAAGTCGATTTAAGTAAATTTACCTTTGTACAAAGTTGCTTCGTTTGGGCTCCAGAGGGCCTCGAAGTTACAATTTTTAAATCGTTTTTCCCATATAAATTTAAAACGGCATATGCGATTTTGCTGAAATTTGGTATATTGGTAGAGTTTTATGTGGCAAAAAAATGGTATTAAAATTTTGTCCGATAATAATACATAGGCGTAGAACTTGATTTTTTAAATAATTGCACCTTTAAAAATTCTACGCCAATGGAAGAATGAGTATGAAATTTAGATTGCGCAACTCATTTACTTTAAAAAAGGTACTCTTGATAAGACTCGATTACTCTCATGGTTTTGACGAAATTTGCATTTTAGTAATTTTAGAACATAAACAATAATTATTAAAATACAAACTTTGTCAAAACCATGAGAGTAAATCAAGTATTACCAATTTACTTTTTTGTAGTAAATGAGTACTCAATCCAAATTTCATACTCAAACCCTTTTTTTGCCATTGGCGTAGAATTTTTAAAGGTGCAATTATTTAAAAAATCAAGTTCTACGCCTATGTATTGTAATGAAGTCAATTTTCATTACTATATTTCGGCCTATTCCGGATATAAATTTCAATTTTTATTTTTTATTTTATTTTAACTTCATGGGTAGACCCTGTATATCAAATTTTGTTTTATTTAAATTCGCGTATTATACCTGAGTAACGATAGCGCGCGCGATCCGCGCACATCAAGTGGGGAGCTAGCCTGCTTGGGCATCGAGACTGGAACATAGATAAATTAATATGTAAGATAAATCGTTTACATGCACGGCACTGGTAACACGTTTAGTTCCTCAGCATACTATTTGGAGCCACCATCGCACATTACACAATAGGCTTGACAGTTAAAGGCAGCACAGAAGAAGAAAATAAAAAGAAGAGTGTCTAGTTTTCCCGCGGTTCATTCAAATGTACTTTATTATTTATTTATATTTTTTCGGAATGCATTACTCAAATAAAAACTAATATTTAAATTAAAATATTGTATTTAACATAAATATTAGTTTTTTAAAGTAATAAAACTCCAAAAAATATAAATAAAGAAATATTTATACTAAAATACTTGAAACACAGGTATAGTTTAATCATTTAATACAAGTAAGGTGCATTTAAACGTTTATTACATACATAACATATACTCGATATTACATAACAATAATTATAAGTGAAATTAATAGTAATATCCTCTCATTCTTGGAAAATGGACCTATTTTCGATGCAGGTGTTTTCTATAAAAACAAAAAAAAGTGTACATACCTTATTGAACAATTTCTCTTATCAAAATATTGCCAATTCTTATAAGTACAAGTTAATTTTAATTAGTTTATAAACAAAAATTATTTCTCATAGTTCAATAGTTAATTTGAATTTTATTTTAACTGTAAAACAAATTAGAGTTTAAAATTTCTTTTCATTTTTGACAGACAACAAAAGGATGTCCTTTAAATTCTGTAATAATCATTAAAGTTCGCAAGCCCTCTCACCAAGGCAAGGTTTCAATCTAAGAGGGGGAAAAAGTGAAACTTATTTACTATTAATTATATTGAAATTTATAAAAATATTAGTTAATTTAACAATCAAATTATTTAGTATAGGTTTACTGCAATTTGGAAAATGTAGCTTAATTGATTAATCTCTTTAACAAACAAAATTATTATAAATAAAAAATTAAGAATTTGTTAGTACTTACCAACTTTAGCCAGTAAATAAAGAGCAGCAACTCCGAGGTTTGAAAAAATCTTCTTTCGAGAATTTGCTTGCTGTTTACTGTTGCCCGCATCCCACCACGAGAAGGTAAAGTAGTGGACTAACACATTGAGGATGCTTTTTTATTTCATTTTTTTCTGTAAAAAGCATTTACAATTAGTCGTTTACGTTTTATGGCAATTTTGCTAAAAGACTCTGGCAAAAAATGATCTTCACAAAGATAGCGAGTTTTATTATCAAAAGTTAAATTTAAATACTTAAACCAGTTCTCTCGAATTTTAACATTAGAAGGAAAATGAAAAAAAAAAGGTTTTATTTGAATAACCAGCTTGTTGAATATTAGAATACCTATTTAAACAATTAGGAGCTGAACACGAATACTTAGTTTCACCTTTCGATGCTTTGCCCGGGTCGGACATGTTTTGATATTGTTACAAGTTACAAATATATTAAAAAAAGAATTGAAAATAGATTCAAAATGAAATTACCTATATTGGCTAAGAAAACAATGATAAACAAAGTCCTTAAACAAATCTAACACCTAATATTGAATTAAATTGTTAATACTTACTAATTACATCAAATCATCACTTATAAATCTTCTTAACCTAAAAATAACTTTCATAAAATAACTTTTATTTACTTATATTGTTGTAATTTGGCGTTGGCCATCATTTCGCCTTTCGCCGCCATTCCGTTTTTCATTTTTACAAGGTTGTCGAACTTCTTTTTAAAATATCCCATCAATAGTATGCCATTGTATGGATGGTATCGAGCTTGACAAAAAAACAACATAATATGTTTGAAATAATTCTAATCTCATGAAAGTTTATGGAAACTGGCAACATCGCTTTCATCTTATTGCGATGGTGGCTCCAAGTAGTATGCTGAGGAACTAAACACCTAAAATACTTGTTACCAGTGCCGTGCATTTAAACGATTTATCTTGTTTATTAATTTATCTATGGACTGGAATTCAGAATTCGGATTATTAAAAATCATTCAATTCACGTTACCGATTGGACTAACATCTGCTTTTGCTCCGATATACACCGCTGAAAATTATCGCCGATACCGTAGTTAGGTACACCGAATTTGTTTACATATTTTTTTTTGTCGACGGTTCTTGAGTTAAAACGTTCGAATACCGGTTTCATTTGAAATAATTATTCCGTTTTCGATTTTATTTAAGAGAAATAATAATTGATTTCAGATTTTCGTTAAAAATATTTTGATTTACAGATAAATTATTTAGTTTTGATTTTATTTAGAAACATTGAAAATTAGTTTTTGGTTATTAGGAAATAGAAACTTTGTTTCTATTTTATTAATTAATTAATTTTATTACGACCGTGAATTGTGTTTCTATTTTACAGTAATAGTAAACCTAATTTCAAATTAAATTCCGTATACAGTTGATTAGTTAATTTTCATTGCGACCGTGGATTTTGTTCCTAATTTTTTTTAAGTAATAATAAATTTAAATTTAAATTAAATTCCGTACATAGTTAATTACTTAACTTTTACTACGACCGTAAATTTTGTTTCTATTTATTCACAATCTGGTTTAACTTTTTTTTATTTATGGGATTGATACTATCCCGTTTTCTTATCATTTATCTATTCCCCATTCACTAAAACAAGGAGGTTTGTTTCAGTTTCAATACCGACTAGAGAGTTAACCAGATAACTTTTTCTACGACCGTGATTTTAATTTTTTTTTTACGAAACAAAATATTTAACTTTAATCTTTATGCCGATTTAAGAGTTAACTAATTAACTTTTGCTACGACCGCCATTATTTGTTTTTGGTTTCGTTTTGGCTCAACCACCGATCCGACAAATTTATTAATTAGATACTATTGCCACCGAGCATCTTTCTTCTAATTTTAATTCTACCGTCTGATTGAGACTAATCATTACTGGCCGATCTGTTTGTTTTTATTTTGTTCAGGGTTTTAAAATTACGAGCGGGGGTGGGCGTTGAAACAATACTTAAATTTTTTTTATTGTAAATAGTTCAAAATTCAATATATGTGTCAACGTTACCTTGACTGTTACTGAGGTTACTGATCCCTAATTTACTTCCCCCTTTATTTCAGCAGTGAGAAATTCTTTATCACCACAAGTAACGATTAAAGCCCGTTATTTGTGGTTACTTATTACCTGTGTCTGAGTGACCAACGACCCCTGGAATTTTTCATCTCCATCTGTGCTGCCCGAGTACTTTCGACGCCGTTTCGAAAGATTGTGGAGTAAACCACACATCAAATCTGGCGCCCGAGAGCCGTCCCGACAACAGGCGTCATTTGTAAGTAATCGTTTTCTCTGAGGCGAGAAAACCCCTTACAAGTGGTCCAACAAGGTCTGTGCTAACAACCTCCCATTATCGGACAAAATTTTATACGATGAAAAACATAAAAATGTACTTTTTTCGTATCTTCTTCAACACCTCTGTTATGTGATATTAGAAAATTGATTATTGGGATTGTGTTGATTATTATTTAATTAAAAGACACTGTGGAACTCACTTTTCTTTATTTTAAAATCAAGAGCACAAAAGCATGGTTAACACCATCGACCATTGACAGCAAGTAACATTTTGACATGTAAGAGACAATTGACATATGTTGATACCAACATGAACAGGTTTGCCAACATAAACTAATACTAACACCCTCCCTCAAACCTGTTATATTTTAAAAGTATTTATTTTAAATTTAACATTTTAACAAATTTTGTAAATTTTTCTACACCTAGAGATTTTGTAAAAACATCTGCCAACTGACAGTCAGTACTAACATATACAATTTTTATTATTCCTGCAGTTATTAAATCGACAACGAAATGAAATTTAACATCAACATGTTTACATCTTTTATTGTTTTCAAAATTATTCAGTAATTTAATAGTGCTTTGATTATCTTCATGGATTAAAAAAGGCATATTTAATGTAATTTTTAAATCATTCAGCAAATTTTTGATGTGTAAAATTTCACAACTTGCCATGCAAACTGAAATAAACTCAGATTCGGTACTGGACAATGCAACAATACTTTGTTTCTTTGAACTCCATGAGACCAAGTCTCCAAATAGTTTAAAACAATAACCGCTTATTGATTTCCTATCATTTGTGCTATTTGCCCAATCTGCATCAGAGAAACCTAATAAATCATTCTTTGATACAAAAACATACAAGCAATAATCTGATTTCGACCTTTCAAAACTTAAACTCAACATGACACCATTGAACCTATCATTCCACACTTTAGGAGCTTGCTTTAAGCCATAAATTGCTTTGTTGAGCTGACATACTTTATTTCTGTCATTTTCACTAACCAGTAACCCTTCAGGAATTTTCATATATACAACCTCTTCAATTATCCCATTTAAAAAGGCATTTTTAACATCCAACTGTTCAATTAACAAATTGTAATAATTGCATACAGAAAGTAAAATACGAAAAGTTGACAATTTCGCTACAGGAGCATGTATTTGAGAAATTTCATTAATATCTTGTTCGAATCCTCTAGCTACAAGTCTTGCCTTGTAAATTTCCTTTCCTTGACTGTCTTCTTTTATTCTAAAAACCCATCTATTACTAATTATAGTCCCATGTTCTGGTTTTTCAACTAAAGTCCATGTTTTGTTTTCTTCTAAGGCATTTAATTCTTCATCCATAGCTTGTTTCCAATTTTCGCTTTGTTTACTCTTTATTGCAGCTGCATAAGTTTCTGGAACATTGGAAGCACTTAATAGTGCTAAACATCCTAAGTCAATCTGGAAGTTTTCAAAATGTGCAGGTATTTTTCTTTCTCTTTGGGGTCTATTACTAACCTCATTAACTTCTGTATTTTCATCAACATTCACTTCTTCCTCCTTTTCGTTAGTTTCTTCTTTGTTTTCTTCTTCATATTCATTGTCAGATTCATTTTCATATGCTTCTACTCTTTCATTTAACATTTGATTTTTACTTGTCATTGATAAATTACTTTCATCAAAAATAACGTTTCTACTATGAATAATTTTATTTTCATTGTTATTCCATAATCTATACCCCTGATCTGTATATCCAACAAACTTACATTTTACTCCTTTATCATCTAATTTATTGGCTCGAATAGAGTCTGGAACTCTTGCATAACAAATACAGCCAAAAACACGCAAATTAGACACATTTGGTTTTTTATTACACCATATCTCAAAAGGACTTTTATCCCTCACTAAACATGACTGGGTGCGATTGGTTATGTATGCAGCCATGAGCACAGCATCCTGCCAAAAACATTTGCTTATACCTGCTTCTTTAATCATGCACCTTGCCCTGTTCATTAAAGTTTGATTCATTCGCTCAGCAGTTCCATTAAGTTGAGGAGTGTATGGTGGAGTGTAGATTATTTGAATACCCCTCTTGGAACATAAATTCAATAGTGTATTTGAACGGTACTCACCTCCGTTGTCGCATTTAAGTTTTGAAATTCTTTTACCAAATAAGGATGTTACCTTAGCTTCATAATCTTTAAAACAATTAAATACTTCATCTTTACTTTTGATAGGATAAACCATAACAAACCTAGAAAAGTCATCGACAAAAGTTACAAAATACTTATTACCATCACGTGATGTCGGTGTAATTGGGCCACATACATCTGTATGTATTAATTCTAACACTCTAGTAGATCTAGATGTTTTAGAAAAATATGGAAAACATTTTTGCTTTGATTTAACACAAACATCACAAATTTTATCAACTTTCGAGTTTACAAATTCTAAACCATTGACTATATTTAAATTTTTTAGTTTTGACAATGAATCATAACTCAAGTGCCCATACCTTTTATGCCAAACTTCTAAGTTTACAGCTAAATTAGCATATTAATTAACAGGTTCAACAATATTACAGAATTTAAAAATTATTTTGTATAAATTATTACAACGATTTCCTATAACAAAAACATCATTACCCTTTTTTATGAAAATTTGTCCATTACTACAAACAATTTCATAACCCGCCTTTTCAATAGTGGATATCGATAACAAATTTACTCTTAATTTTGGTACACACATGACATTTTTTAGCTCAATTTTTACATTTTTATCATTTACCACACTGATTACCTACCTCTGTTTCCATCCGTTTGATTTGCATTTGAATTATTCTTTCTAAAAAGGCACTGTTGCGACCTGTGCCCAAACCTATTACACTTAAAGCATTTAATACCGCAAACATTTTTTAAATGTCCTAATTTACCACATTTAAAACATTGTAATTGTTTGTTAGATGCACTAAATGATGACGGTACTATATTTCTATTACTTGAAATTTTATTAGAGTTAAATTCTAACAGCCTACTTTTAACAAACTCCATTTTCAAATCATCTTCTGACAAGGTTCTTATCGCCGTGACTACACTTTCAAATTCTTTCGGCATAGATAACAGTAAGAAACAAGAAATGTCAGATTCATCAAAATTACTGCCCAAATTTTTTAATTCTCTAAAAAGTCGATCACATTTGGCAAAATGATCCTGAATATTTGAATCACAGTTATATTTTAAAGAAGTTAACTCCTTTAATAGGTAAAATTTTGAGCATGTACCTTTTTTATCAAAGATTCCTTCCAGTTTTTTCATCATCTCGTAGGCAACATCTACTTCCTTTATATACTCCAAATGTGAGTCAGCTACACTCTGGATAATAATCATGCATGCTTTATAGTTTTTCTTTCGCCATAGTTCATCCCTACTGCTTTCTACGTTTGATAAAACTTCACTGCATTCCATCGCCTTTAAAACTGACGATAGCCTAAATTTCCAGTTATCAAAACCGGTTCCATTGAATGGTATTATTCCATATTTATTTTCAACTTGCTTCTCCATTTTTGCTTACTTTTACTTTATTCTCTTTTACACTCACAATTACGTGTCAACCTTTTCATAAATTCAAATCCGTCTTCATCAACACAATCTTTTACCTGGGCCCATAACCAATGTTATGTGATATTAGAAAATTGATTATTGGGATTGTGTTGATTATTATTTAATTAAAAGACACTGTGGAACTCACTTTTCTTTATTTTAAAATCAAGAGCACAAAAGCATGGTTAACACCATCGACCATTGATAGCAAGTAACATTTTGACATGTAAGAGATAATTGACATATGTTGATACCAACATGAACAGGTTTGCCAACATAAACTAATACTAACAACCTCTAATCGAGACGTTTAACAAAAATACTCGATTCTTGCCATGTACGATTTTTTGAGGAATATTAATTATTTGCCTGCAATACGTATACAAAAACATTTGTTGGTTTCCATAGTTTCATCTAAATAAAAATATTGTCAAGTTTTAACACCTAATCTCTTGTTAACGATTGAAAGTGTTCTGACTCAATAATTTAAAAAACAAATGCGTGGTTTATTAATATGGCTGTACAATATACCAATGCAGAATATACCGATATATTACTGACATTAGGATTTTGTGAAGGAAATGCTCGAGAGAGTGTCAGGGTGTACTCTGAAAGGTTTCCAAATCGTCGTGTACCTAGCCACCCAACTTTGCTGCTGTTGAGAGAAGTCTTCGGGAGACCGGTTCCTTTGCTCCCAACACTGTTGATAATTGAAGAGAACGTTTTGTAAGGATTCCAGAAGTTGAAGAAGACATTTTAGAACGTGTTGAAGAAGATCCAGAATTAGTTACCAGACGAATTGGAAGGGAACTAGGAGTAAGTAAAGATCCATGATCCTCAAATTCGTTTGGGTTTTTGTCGATTTGTTAATATGCAAAGAGAAAGAGATCCAAACTTTCTCAAGAAGGTTCTCTTTACCGATAAAGCGGGTTTTACAAGGAGAAGTATAACTAATACCCACAATGAACATGTTTATGCCGTTGAAAATCCGCATGCAATAAAGGTAAACCATTCAGAGCACAAATTCAAAATTAATGTGTGGGCTGGAATAATTGGTAATTTCATTGTTGGTCCTGTCATACTTCCACGAAAATTATTTGGATTTTCTACAAAATACGTTGCCAGAATTGTTAGAAGATTTACCTCTCCAACTTCGTAGAGATATGTGGTTTATGCAAGATGGAGATCCACCACATTTTTCTTTAAACGTTAGAACCCACTTGAATGAACAATATCCACAAAAATGGATAGGCAGAGGTAATGACGCACCTGTAAACTGGCCACCACGTTCCTCAGACCTAATACCGATGGATTACTTTTTATGGGGACATCTGAAATCCACAGTTTACAGGGAACCTGTAGAAAATGAGTAAGAACTCTGGCAACGTATTCAAGATGCAATAAACAATCTTAGAGGTGATGAAGAAGTTATGGAAAGGATACATTTTAATTTTCTTCGACGTATAAATCTTTGTATGCGTGAAAATGGTGAACATTTTGAACAATTTTGGTAAAATCTCTATTTTGATTATGTTGTAAATAAATATTTTTGTGAAACCTATACACTCTAAATAATTAAAACAGAAATTTAGCGAAAACCATGAGAGTAATCGAGTCTTATCAAGAGTACCTTTTTTAAAGTAAATGAGTTGCGCAATCTAAATTTCATACTCAAACTCCTTTTCTTCCATTGGCGTAGAATTTTTAAAGGTGCAATTATTTAAAAAATCAAGTTCTACGCCTATGTATTATTATCGGACAAAATTTTAATACCATTTTTTTGCCACATAAAACTCTACCAATATACCAAATTTCAGCAAAATCGCATATGCCGTTTTAAATTTATATGGGAAAAACGATTTAAAAATTGTAACTTCAAGGCCCTCTGTAGCCCAAACGAAGCAACTTTGTACTAAGGTAATTTTACTTAAATCGACTTATTTTGGTCTAAGGAATATGTGGTATGTTTTTGTAAAGACCTCGTATATAGTGTGAATTTTTATATAACATATATGTTATGAAAATAAGAATTTAGATGTATAATTTATTTTTAATACCCAGTATAGCTAGCTCAGCAATTATATAATTTTTTATTAGATGATGAAAACTTATATTTGAATTATAAATTTGGGTTAGGTTCACTCACTTATATTTCTCACTCTCAATAATTTAGATAATCAAAGAAAAATAAAAAAAATAAACTCACCTTTGTAATTTCTATGAAATTTTCAATTCCAAATATTAATTTACCTATCCTCTTTATGTTTGGTCTGATCACAAGTATTCTAATTTTGATTCTAAAAAATTAGTTAAAAAAAATATTAATTTTCTGATCTGCTTCTTCTTCTTCTTCTCATTTAGTCTACACATTCTTCTCTCTACTATTCTATTTATCCTCCGATCGTTTTGCCTCCTACCTTATTACTGCTACCTCGCCTTACTAGTTTTCGTTTACTCTTTTTATTTTAAATAAAATTTTTATTTTACCTTATTTTTTAATGTTCTTTATTCAATTCTCCTTCTCATTAACAATATATTTCCATTTTTTTTATCTTTTATGTAAATCAACAATCTACCATACAAAATTCCCGTTGATAATTCTCCCCTGACAATCAATAATTAATCTATTACCAATCCTTCAAAATTGACTTTTCCCCGAAACATTGATTTTATTTTCTATTTTCAAAACCAAACATAGAGCGTTTAATTTTTAGTTAACCAAATTACGTCATAATAGCTTCAAACTGACCACCGCAACATATTGTGTAAAGTACGACCACCCATGAATCAAACTGTCGAACAGGAAAATACTATAGATTCAACACCACCTTCAACGCAGTCAGCTACTAGGCAGATTATGTGTTGAATTAAAAACAAAGGGACATAATAATAATAATAATAATAATAATAATAATAATCTTTATTTGCCTCAATTAAAATTACAATTTCGATTTAGAAAAAATACATGTATATAAAAAACGAGATAGGTAAATAAGTAGACACCCATATATTCATGGCAAATAGAGTGTACATTCACAAAAGCAGGCTTGTGCGTGAATGCAGTAGTTCATTTGTCATGAAAAATAGATGTATAAAAATTAAATTAAAAAGTATAGGTACATTTATAAAAGGAAATGTTTGAGATTCACATAATAGAATTTTAAACAATTTAACTGTAAAATATAATATAAAAGGACAATCAAAAAACAGTGTTAGTAAAATCAATTAGAATATTAATAGACATTAAATTATTAAGTTTTTTTTTTAAATCACGATAAGATTGACAGACTATAACATGTTTCATTTCGCGGCGAAATAAAGTTTTGCAATGTAGCAGTCGGAAAAGATAGGATCCAATTTTTTATTTTCTTTTTAAATAAACTTGCGGAGTTAATTTTTTTTAAATCAGATGGTAATTGGTTATACAACTTTGGAGCCAGGTATGTAAAACTTTTTTTTCCTATAGCTTTTTTCATTTTGGGTATTACGGCAGCGCTTTCCTTATATCTAGTTGGATAGCTATGTTGGATTGACTTTAAAGTGGCTGTATCTTTATGTTGTTTTAGTAAAATCACTTTTACGTATAATTGGTAAATATTTAGCACTCCAGTTTCTTGATAGAGCTCAATTGTAGGGTAGGTTCTGGGTTTGTGAAATAAAACTTTTAATATACTTTTTTGAATTTTTTGTAGGTATTCGATAAGAGTTTGACCCAGAGATAACCAGGAGATGTAACTATTAACAAATATCGTGCGGCCGCGAATAAGACATATTTTAAGGGACACAGTAGGGTATAATCACAATATATTGTGGGTATAATATCCGCTGTTGTCATTGTTAGTAAAGTGTATGTATTAAAATATTCGCTCAAGAAAACGATTCACCTCCCACTCTTTTGTCACATAGCTGAATTTTTCACAGATGAAAGGTCATGATAAGGTAACCCTATTTTCCGGAGTTAATACAAAATTAGACTGTGCAGAAGGGCACTATCATCAAAAATCCAGATATTGATACCACCGAATAGAGAAAAAAATACTAATTTTTTGGTCAAATGCACAATAAAATCTTTGTAGGGAGTAATTGTTTATACTTATTTAAAAAAAATCATTTGCATTAGCACATACGGCCGAAAAAAAATATAAACGTAAATATCTTGGTTTTAGCCCTTCAAAAATTTAGTTAAAAAGTCGTCTTTTTTTAAATATACCACTCATTTAACAAAAAGCGAAGGCCTAAATGAAAAAAAAACATTCTTTATAAATTTTTTGCTTATGTGTTGAGAAGGTAACAGAGTAAACACTATATTTTTTGCTTTTGAATTAACAAAGATATAACAATAAACGATGAGAGATGTCATAGGTTTATGCTGTAATTAATTCTCACCGTCAAATTTATCGACTCTCAGTGTATCTTTCTCTTCACCTTCAAACGTAGCATAGCTCTGTTTCTCTCTACGTGCGGGCTGATGTATCACATTATTGATATGGTAGGATTTTTCATTTTTTTTTATTATAAAACTTCTTGTTATGTTCCATAGGGCAATGTGTCATATTGTTATCTGTTTTTATTAAAGAATTAATAAGTGTATGTGTTATATATTAAATTACCTAATAAATTGGGAAAAAATATAGACATTTTTGCATCTTTATTTTATCTACATTCATCCTGTTGCAGCTAAATATATTTGGGTAAGTTATAAGTTTTCGTTTAAAATTTTAATTACGGATTTGTTGCTGCAAGTAGCAGAGACAAAAATTATATCAAAATAGGAAAGCCCAAAAGTTGCATATCATTTAAAGAATATGCTCATATATTTGTAAACATTATTTTTAGAAATAAATTTAATGCTCAAACTCTAGATGTGGTATTTGATCATTATAAAGGACATTCTATCAAAAATACAACACGTCAAAAAAAAGGATTTCAGAAATAAATTGATATAGAAATTGACCGACCGAATATTCCACTTCCGCAACAATAGAACTTGTTTATTCATTAGATATTTAACAAAAGACGTTTAACACATTTTCTGCCGGAGCAACTTCTTCAAAACTCCATTCAGCAAAAGCATATTCAATTTCTAACTAGTAGTGGATTCGCGAAAATCAATAAATATGGAAAGAATTTTAAACCATCAAAAGACGATTTTTTTAAATTCAAATCACGAAGACGCTAATAATCGTATCTCATTGCACATATTGTCAGCCAAAAATTCGGTGCATTCACGCTGCATTATTTATTGCAACGATACAGATGTCTTATTAATTTATTTTAAGAAGTTTTTGACTAAAGATATATGGTTCAGAACAAGGCGAGGAGACTCAAGACGATTTCTAGCAGTACATTATTTAAATTTGGATGGAAACCTTCTAAAAAATATGCCTGCTTTTCATTCTGACCGGTTGTGATACAACCATTTAATTGTCCGGCATTGGGAACAAAACCTGTTGGAAAACCTACCTTGAAAACCATTACTTTTTGGATGGATTTGGCAGTGATGAGACTCTGAAAACATATTCTCTAATCTTGAAAGAATTTTCCTAAAAATGTATTCAAAACTGCCAATGTTACTTTCATTAACATTTTGAGGGGATTATTGACCTCTTCAAAAACCATCGCTAAATTACCACCGACTGAAGACGCCCTAAGACTACATTGTTTAAGATGTTTTTACCAGCTAAATATTTGGCTAACCTCTTTAAACCCAGATGCAGCTTCCTAATGTTGAAGAGTATGGATGGAAAGTAGATCAAGATGGAAGTCTGATACCCACTTTTAAGACTCTGGTCAAACTGATTGCATACATTTCAATACTGAGATAGATGCATAAAGAGTCGATAGGCTCTGCCTTTAATGTTTGCTTTCTAGTAAAACCATGACATCACTAATGGTTTATTGCTATATTTTTGTTAATTTAAAAGCAAGAGGAAAGTACTTTTACCTTGTCAATACATAGGCGAAACTTTTATAAAGAATAGTTTTTTTTCATTTAGGCCTTCGTTTTTCGTCAAATGAGAGGTATATTTCTAAAAGAAGATTTTTATACAAATTTGTAGACGATTGAAACTGAGACATTTAAATTTTTTTTCGATCATAAGGGCTAATGTAAATGATTTTTTTTAAATAATTATAAAAAAATACTTCCTACAAAGACTTAATTGAGCATTAGAACAAAAAATAGGCATTTTTAACCAAATTAGATGTAATTTCATTAAATTAGATGTAATAATTTTCAACAAATTCCAAAACCTAGTGATGTTAGATTGGAAGTGGCAACAGGGCTTACACCGGCAAGAAAAGATACGTTAAGTAGTAAAAGCTCGGGCAGTAATTCATTGATAAAACTATGTAAAATTCTTCACTGTATCCCTTCTTTTACTTCTCACCTTTCGTCGCCTCGCCCCGCGTCTAGAAATAGAATGTTTTGAATGCGAACTGTTCTTGGCACCATGAATATTATATTTTATGAATGACTTCTTATATCTCCGTTATCTCTGGTTTGACCAGTCGATCCCCAAGCAATAAGACCGTACGCTAGATGGCTTTCGACTAATGCATAATAAAGAATTTTGAGGTAAGTTAATTTTAGGATGTTAGAAATATTTTTAAGTTTGTATAGTACAAATCTTAGTTTTTTTACTAAATAGTTTATTTGATGGTCCCATCTTAAATGGGAATCAAGGAAAATTCCGAGATATTTAATTTTATTTGTTGTTTTTATATGAAGCATTTCTCTTGTGGATACAGTAATAGATATTTGTTCAAAAGGTGGTAAGTCCGAGCTATATGAAGTAAACGGTAAGAAAAAGGTTTTTTTATAATTTATTTATAATTTATTATGTATATATATATATATATATATATATATATATATATATATATATATATAGATTTATAGTTGTCACATACGAGACCCATAAATACATGTGCAAGATACTATTAGAGGCCCGGTTTTCACATGCGAGGCCCGAAAACGGGCCTCGCAGGTCAAACACGTGTAAATAGAGCTATTTTTCATCACCCAACCCCCCAAAACCACAATCTCATTTTTTTTTTTGGACTCATATGTAATGTGTATATCTCCTCTTATACGGTTTTTAGTTCATTATATTTCTTACTAGGGTGCACTCCGAGCGTTTTGTATATAATTTCTATTGCCAATGCGAGGCTCTCGTATATCCGTTAAATTTATTTATTTATTGTCAATTCCGAGGCCCTTAAATATGGCAACGTTGTTCGTGTGCTGAGGCCCTACTAGTTTCTCATAGCAGGTACATAAAATGTTGATGAATAGGATTTAATATCCCAGGCATCAGCTGTTGGAACCCAAAATAAATTTAACCATTACTTTTTATTGTAAGACTTTTAAGATAATTTAAAATTTTCTACTTTTGTACAGAACACTAATATTTTAATATCTTTAATGTCTCATATCTTGAGTAACGTTTAAATATGTTTCAAAAATAGATCTACTTAAATAGATACACAATTTTCTTTGTTTTGTAAATAGGGTTTTCAATAAATAACAAACTAAACCTCCAAGTTGATCCCATTACAAATAATTATCAAAAAAATAAAAACAGATAAAAATTATAATTGTTACCGTTGTTATAATTGTGTACCAAGGCCGTAAAGTTGATTTTTTTTAACCGAATTGGAAATTTGCGTCCCTGGCCAAGCTGGTTAGACCAAAAATGATCGTACGGCCGAGGTGCATACAATATTTTTTTTAAGCGACCGTTTTATGTCGTGTTTTTTGCTTGCTATTGGTAGTTTGGTACAGGAGAGGGTTGAACAACATAAATATTTGTTCCGGTGGTATGAGCTCTCGTCTAACTTGTCAAATTTAAAATAATGTTTCACAGCGATGGAATTTTTAATTTGTTTCTGGAAATGAAATAATTTGCTTCTAGTCGTCTATAACAATAAATAAATCCTTTGCGCCGTCTAGTTTTGCTATTATCGATGTAAGAAAATATCTAAACTTACACCAAAAGTAGCAAAACTCGACGATAAAAATGCTTAAAAAGGGTTTCAGAAGCGGCGCAAGGCGTGGGCGACGTGGGCCACCGTCTACGGCGTCGCGGCCTGAAGGTTCTCGCGCCTCAAAAGTTTAATGCAGCTGTCTTTAACTTATGAAAAATATTTATTCTCACATCTGACCTACCTATATGTAAGCAAAAATTATATAAAAGAATGTTAACTTTCAAACACTCTCTATTTTAACTTTAATATAAAAAACAACGAATAACGAATTATGCTATTGCGTTCAACTAAACGAATATATTTCATATCCATTCTAGGTAGTGAGAAGACTGCAAAAAAATTAAATCTACCAATCATAGTTCATATTTTAGACACCCAACCATTATTATTTTAACTCTGTCAAACTAATTGCCATTATATTTTTTGGTTATTAAGATTAAATATATATTAAAATGATTTTTGTGTAGAAACGATAAATAATATAATTTTTAGTATTATTTGGTTAACATTTTGAAAATTTTTATCAATCTTTATGAAACTAATTTAATTAAGAGTATTAAAACTAAAATCACAAAAGTGGCCGTGGAGGTGTGAGCAGAGCATTTGCTTTTCACGCGAATAGCTCGGGTTTGAATTCGTGCTCGAGACAATTTTTTTTAAGTTTATTTTAATTTATAAATTAATAAAATTTATTAATTATTTTAAAATTAATTATTTTGGCTTAACAACCTAAAATAATTTTTTAAATTTGTAGATTTTTGTTAGTAGGTCGTAGAAAAAATATACTGTATGACTCAAGTTGATTGTCCATATCTACTCTTATTGCACAAACTACAATTTTTACTAAGTAGGTATGCTACATTGGTAAAATCCTGTAAATGGCCATATATTCGCTTATTTTGTTTTCTGTTTGTATAAACAGATTTTGATGTGAGAATCCACTGATTGAAAGGAATAAATATTAAATAAAAAGTAAACCGGTCCATTGAACTAAAATAAGTAAAAAAAAAATGGTTTTATGGTTAGAACCTTTAAAAGTTTTGCTCGTTAAAGAGAAATATTTAAACTATTGCGCACATATAGTGTGTCAATTCAAAACTGCTTTTTGGCAATCGTTCTATGCAAGAATATTAAAAATAAACTACTTTATTTATAAAACAATATAATTATATTAAAAACTAAAAATCGAATTATTATATTTAACAAAACGTTCCGATTTGGTTTACTTTTTTTTATTCTCCTCTAATATTCGATTCTAGAGGTGAAAAGTAAATCATTTAAAAGGTGCGTCTTTTGCGTTTTTGTTTGCGCTCTCTTTCTTTACGTTTCGCTTTTTTTTTTCTTTTCTATTTCTTTCCTAAGACGTCCCCCTTTATATGATTTTTGACTTATTTTTGTATTTGTTTTTAAAAGCATCACCTTTAAAATTATTTAAAGTGGACTGTTCTCGAGTGGGTGAGAGTAGTGATTTCAAACCTTACGAATTTTATGAAGATTTACAAATAATGATCCTAAATTTACCTGATTTCAATAAAGGTGTAAAACAGCTGCTCCAATACATAATAGAAAATAAGTTGAAAGAAATGTATCCAAATATTTATATTGTTATTCAAATTTTGTTAACAGTACCAGTAAGTACAACTGCTGAAAGGAGCTTTTCAAAATTAAAACTAATAAAAAATTAAGAAGTACAATGGGCCAGCAAAGACTTTAGCATTGTCAATTTTATCTATTGAAGCAGATATATAATCTGGATTATGGTACAAGAGTTCAGTAAAGCTAAAAGCAGGAAATTTATGTTTCTGTAATTCTTTACTGCTAGTAATAATTACTTAAAAATATTACTTAAAGTCTAAGAGTTGTTAGCATTTTTTTTATACAAGTTTCAATGTTATTTATTTATATAAAATACGTCTTCTTGCGCCTCCAGAGGTCCTTGCAAAAATATATCTTGCCCACATAAAATTTAGGTCTTGCTCCGCCATTGAAGAGTTTTTTTATTGTTATAGACGTCTGGAAGTAAATTATTTTATTTTCAGCTAAGACGAAAAACTCCATCGATGTAAAACGTTATTTTGAATTTGACAGGTTAAACGACAGCTCCCACCACCGAGACAAAGTACCTACATGTTATTCACTGTCTCCCCCTTTCCATGTAACTAACTACAAAACACGACATGCCACTTTAAATATTTTTTTTGACGTATGTGTTCTCATCTAGTTTTCTATAAAATGTATTTCTAATAGATTTACAATAAAGATAAGACTTTTTAACCTTTAATTTTACTAGATATTACATAATATTTTTTTAGTCTTGTACAAGAATTTATTCTTCCTATCTTCATCCTTTATATCCGTCTTCAACTTATTTGGAATAATAATTTAAAATCTGTAAAATATAGATACTTACCTCATTTGTAACGATTCCATCATTTTCATTTTTGTTAGTTTCAATTAAAAAAGGAACATTATCATTTTTTGAAATTAAAATGTTTTCATTTTTACCAATATTGTTACCTACATTAACATTGCCAATATTGTTTTCAACATCAATATTATTTTAAAACAAACATGACAAACATAATAAATAAAAAAAAATCATCTTCAATGAAAATTCTTTATAATTTGTTATTAATCGATATAAATAATACATTTTCTTTACATTGTCACTTACGTCTTGAAGACTTTATGACGTAAAATTGACAGGCTGTAATAATGTATATTATGCTTTTTCAGTGCATCCAATCTCGTATACAAAATCGAAAATATCCAAATTTGATATTGATTCTAAACTATTCAAATACAGAGTCACTTTATTATCTGGTAAATTAATTAATTCTGAAGTAGGAACAAGCCATTCGTCTTTCTATGACAATTTTTTATTTTTATTTTCATTCAAAATAGTTCATAAAATAAAAAATTGCTATATTGCTAAATGTTACTCTAAAATATTTTTATTCAACTTTTTTATCATTGGTTAACACAAGTAGGTACTGTCACTAAAATGTGTATCAATTTTCACCAAAACTAATGAAAACGATTATTATGAATTCTGGTATTTAACACCCCTGGTAAACACCCTATATCATAAATTGTTATAGATACAAGAATACGTTGTTTATACAGGGTGAGTCAGGAGGAGCGCACCAAGCTCTAGGAGTATATTATACACGTGAAAATAATGTAAAAAAACTCATGTTCTTATCCGATTTTCATTTGTTTTCAAGTTATAGCATATTAACAAATAAACAAATTTACACATAAAAATTCTCTTATTCTAAATTTGAATAAGTATCTGGCATTTTGCAACACTAACAATTACATAAATTCGAAATTAAACGTTCAGTTACTGTTCACTGTACACTGACAGTTCATCAAACCGTCAGAATTATCAAATGCCTTTGAGCCTTGAACATATGGCATACTTTGATAATGTTAAAATTCAGAAGTGGAAAGCTAGATGAACATTTTTAATTACGCCATAACTTGAAAACAAATGAAAATCGGATAAGAACATATGAGTTTTTTAAAATTATTTTCACGTGTATAATATACTCCTAGAGTTTGGTGCGCTCCTCCCGACTCACCCTGTATATATATATTTTTTTTCGTCAAAATGACGTAAATTGGGAAAGAATGTTATATCAAAAGCTGCGGGCCTAGATGGCCTTTAGAACTGATATTAACCGGTCCCGGTATTAGACCGGAATCGCTTAGCAGGTGAGCTCTTTCAAACTGATAAAAAGAAAGTAGGAATACAAATTCTTAAAAGCTTAAAAAAAGTGATATTAAAATGTTTGCTTTGTTTTCCATAAAAACTAAAACAAATTTTGAAACAGTGGTTCCAGCGGAACACAGAACTTTATTTACAAAAAAAGTTATCTAAAAAAAATGTTTCTGAAGTAGGCCATGATCGACAAATATAAAGATACGATTCATGTCCCATGTCCGTAATAACTACGAACGATTCTGAATTAAATTCAAAATAAAACTTAAAAAGAAAAATAATTTAATGCTCCGACATGCGTAAATTTTTCTAAAGCCAACTTTAGAAACATTTCTTTGAATAATTTTATATTTTTGCTTTAACTTAAAATTAAAAAAAATATATTTTAAATGTCTATATTTTCACTTAATCTTCTAGACAAAGATAATTGGCAATATAAATTATTCCTCTCACCCTCTGTAAAAATAAAAATCTGTATTCCTCATTTTGGCAAAATCTGTGCTGATGTCAAATTAGCGTAATTAAATCATTGGAACCCAGCGTTGAGCGAGACAGATTCACGATTAAAATTAGAGTTTTGTTTTGTCTGTATTACTATTGTTAATGTTTTATGTTAGAGGGCAAAAACAATAATTAAAGTCAGAGATTTAGTGTTTTAAACGGATGATATAGTTTAAATTAATATAATACCTACAACTTCTCTACATAACATTTTTCTCTCCGTAAAATAGATTATTCTAAAAACGCACAAAGTGGAATCGATAATATTTCGGAACAAGTCAAACGCTGTAAACAATTTTTGTACAGACCGCATACTTTGTATCGTAATATTACCGTTTTCGCACGTGTTGGAACAAACCTATTATACCACTATACGCGCGAACTCATAGAAAAGAGATTTGTTGTAAAGATCTGTAAACATTCTTCGAGTCAAACCTTTTGAAGGGCAAATTTTATGGGCCCATCTTGACAACGTCGCAGGGACTCGTATGTATATTGAAAAAGTAATTTATAAACAGAAGGCCTCTCATGTCAGTTAAACATTGTTAAGGGACTCGCATGCACGTTGCAAACATGTATGTTTAAATTTTAGAAATATATTACCCCTCTTGTGGCGTTATAATTTAACATTAGTACATTCTAAAACATTAAAATTTATATTCAAAAAATCACTCCTTCAGGAGGGCCTCGGGTGGTGTGTTGACTACATCGGGCCTCGCTTTTGTATTTGGCTACGTATATATATATATATATATATATATATATATATATATATATATATATATATATATCTCTGTCTCTCCCGGTTTACCTGCAGTTCCTCGAAACTAGCCAGCCTTACCCAAGAAACCCTAATTGGGTTCGGCCAACATTAAAAGACATTATAAAGCTTAAATTACTATTTGATTGGTACTTAAATCATAAAAGTTTACACGCACCTATCATTTCGGAAATCCCTAAGTAAGATAATTAATTTGGATATAACCTACAGGATTATGTTTTCTTGACCGCCAAACATAATAATAATAATAATGTTTATTTCAAATTTATGTAACAATGTACAAATTGATACAATAATAATAATAATTAAATAAATAAACATTTGTATCCTGCTGAGACATTGTTCATGTCTGTGTACAGGAATTAAAAATACAAATTATATAATAATTTCTAAATGGTAATAGTGAATGGTAAAAATAAAAATTATACCTAAATATATAGACTTCTTTTTGTGTACAAATTTTCTTCTAATCTTCAACCTCAGATTCGTCACTGCTGCTACCGCTATCATCAAAGTTAATTATGATTGGTTCAATATTGTGTTCAATACGGTTGTCTACGTCCCACATTTATTTTTTGCTCTTCTTTTAAAACATGCTGAATGCATTTCTTCCAGTCTTCTGCAGAAACATTTTGAATGGCTTCTTGTAGGTAACGTTGCACGTCCACTAATTTAAATGTTCTGTTTTCTCGTGCCACATATCCTTTTACTTGCGCCCAGATTAATTCTATTGGGTTTAATTCGCAGTGGTACGGTGGTAACCTTAATACTGTAATTCCACGACTTAACGCCATTTCATCCACTGCGAATTTTTTATATTTGTCTCTGTGTAATTTTGTTAACTGAAGTAGTTCTGCCTTTAAACTATCTTTTTTATATTGGATGTTTTTATTAATTAACCATTCTTGAATTGCTCGTTTTTTCCATGATTGTTTCGGTAATGATTCTAAATACCGACTATGATATGGGGCATTGTCCATGACGACGACAGACCCAGGTTCCACAAGTTGAATGATGCCTTCAAACCATTTTTTAAACACCTCCGCATTCATCTCTTCATGATAGTCGCCTGTTTTCTTGGATTTAAATATTAATTCACTATTTGGTAAAAATCCACTGTCGCTTCCTATATGCGTAACTATCAGACGACTACCTTTTCCAGACGGCTGTTTTAACCCAGTTGACAAGCCTTCAATAAAGGCTTGTCGTGCACTTGTTATATGACCATCCTGCCATATTTTTTTGACCGTATGTCCTTGGTTAACCCACGTCTCATCCATGTAGTAAATTTTTTTTTTGATATTCCGAAATTCCTCAATTTTTCGGAGATAATTTCTTCTCCATACTATTATTTCCTGACGTTCAATGAGAATGCTTTTCCTGTCGACTTTTCCGTACGTAAATTTCATTTCGTGTAAAATTTTCCTCAAAGTTTCTTTACTCATTTGTGGGACCAATTCATGATCGCTAACTGCCTCCAGAACTTTTTGCAAAGTGGGCAGCTCATTTCTGAAAAAGAAACTGTGAATAGTTGTGCGTATACTGTTTTTGGCTTCTTCATCAACTGTGATTTTTTTTCTTCCGCTACTAGTTTTTGGCGTTTGTACTTCCCCATGAATTTTGTTTTCTCTTAGTATTTTGTAAACTGATGATTTTGGTACACCCGTATAATCAGAGCACATATCAACTAATTTATCTTTTGTAATTGTGGAAGTTAATGATGTTGGAACGCCCGGTTGGTTATTCGGAGGTACATCCGTAGAATTATAGCACATATGCACTAAGTTATCTTTTGGTCGCTGATGATCTCTTTCAAGACAGTGAAATACTCAAAGTACAATTTGTTTTTCACTTAGCGACCGAGACTTCGACCGTTTTACCTTTTTCGACGTTGAAGGCCCTTCAATGTCTTCCATTTTTTGCATAGTTTTAGAACGGTGTAGAAATATTATTATTTAATGTTTAAACACTTATTAGCACTAATATTTTCACCAATTGTTCTTACAACACGTCGATTACTTACTAACTTAACTGTAAAACTTACAATTCACACCGTATAATTCAAAACCCGATGTTACGCTCGTGGTTAGAAATACACTACTGAGAACGTCATCGACGAGATGGATTTTACGCGTAACAGACAAAGACACAAATATCGCTCCGTACACCGATGCCATTAGTTGTAACAAATACTGAACAATCCATAAAATAATTAATTTTAAATGATCAAGAAATGTATAAGTATTACTCATTACTGATTTTTGTTATAATTAATATCTTTTATTAGTACCATGATTGTATATTATCTACAATTTGCCACAACTTACAACTCTACTACTTACTCTATTTTGATTCTGCTAAAATTTAGTGAGGTAAAATTGAGATATGACAACACGGTTCACTCTCAATCATTATTTGTTTGAGTATACATTATTATAAATCAGTATTTTTAATATTGAAATTGTAATTGTTGTTCAATATATTAATACGCAGTAGATCACTTATATATCGTTTATTTAATAAAGATAATGAATATGCAAACAGTGTTCTAATTATTATTAATACCAGAGACAATCATTCTTTATCCTCTACATCAGAGACACATCGTCTCTTTTGACATTTGACATTACATTTATCTTAGATCGTCAATAACTAGCCTTGAACTTAATATAAGGTAAAAGGAAACCATTACTTATGATTAAAATGGGTTTATAACAACATTATCAAATGTTAACTTTTATTATTAAACACGTTATTTGTAAATTTTAAAATTTAAGTCGTTGTTAACAGTTTATAAACTTATATGTTGTATTATATTTCATTGTTTAATAAAACAGTATTGTATATTTCCAAGATATATTTGTATCTTGGAACCGATTTCACCGTTGTGTTAAACGAAGTTTAAAATGACATTTTTACATTAATAATGTCATTTTAATCTCCGTTTAACATAACGGTGGAATCGGTCCTAAGTTATCAAATATTATTTATGAATGTTAAAATTTGTTTGTTAATAGTTAAGAAATGTATAGTTTAATAAACTTTGTGTATGTTTAATATTATACAGGGCTACTATAAAATAATCATCGGTATCCATGTTATGGTAAACTTGGGTTTGATTACTTCCCCAGAGTCTATGACTTTGAGTTTAGCACCATCCCAAGGTACCATGCTTTTGACGGTCTGCTCAACCCAATCTCTCGTTGTTTGATCAACGTAAGAAAGGTTTCTTATCCTATCTTCGGAGAACCTGGGTGAAAGTCCTCCTTCGTCTAGTTCTTCGAGTCTGTCGAGCAGTGCAGTCCTTATTAGGTCTCCCTGCTCCGTTGTTAGTGTATTATTGGGATAGTCTATTGGTACAATGGCTACCCCAATATTGCTTACTTTAGAGGCGTAAGAACACGATGCTACCGGCTCAGTCCCATCCGGCCCCACATTTGATGTGGTACCAGTTGGTCCCGAACCTGCAGCTCTCGCATCCTTAGCCCTTTTGGTTTTTCTTTTTTCCGGCTTGCTGGTATCGGACCGATTTCTCTTTTGAGCCCCGGTTTGTCCCTACTCGCTGGACACAGCTTTAGCTGTTTTTTTGTTTTGCCATACCTGAGGTACTAGGACTCGCGTTTTGTTCCATCTCCGTAGAGAAAGGACGAGACGCTTGCCCCCGTTTCCCTGGTCCAGCATTCGTTGGTCGGATGTTTTTTTGTTTTGCCATCCCTGAGGTACTAGGATTCGCCTTCCGTCCCATCTCCGTAGAGATAGGGCCAGATGCTTGCCCCCGTACCCCTGGTCCAGCATTCACTGGCATAGTGGTCCGCCCTGTGCCGGAAGAACTGGGTCCAGCCTCACTCCCCACATCTAATGATGCGGAGGATGCGCCGCCCTGTCCCTCCTGCTCAGAGGTCCCGCTAGTGCCGGTGTTTTATTGAAGCTCCAATTTTTTTTTGTATTTTTTGTTATTGTTGTCCTTATCCATATAAGTCCCACGAGTAGCTAGGGAAAGATTCGTCACTCCTGACAAAGCCCCGCATTATCAGGAGAAGGCTGGTTACTTGGGGGTGTCGCCCGGTGTCACCAAGGAATCGTTCGATGTCGCATATAGCCCTGAGACAATTCATCCATCGGCACGTTGCCTTACACCTTAGATTGGGGGAGAACGGTTCGCGGCGGTAGACTTCGCAAAAGATTTTGAGAGTTTTTAGGCTCTCTCTCTCTACTTATATCTACCAATAACCAAGAAATCCTGGCCGTCCTCCCATCCACCACCTGGAGACGCCTCCAGTTGGCACTCAACCGCTGAGTTTTACAGCATAAAAACGAATTAAAATTTGATAACATCAAATGTTTTCTTTTTTTAAATATATTGTAGTATTTAAAAAAAATAATTACACTAAGACGAGTTAATAAAATGACAAAAAGAATATGGAATGTGTGATATTAATTTACAATCGAGCAATGATCATGAGTAAACAATAAAAATTTACATCAACGATATAGAAAAAGATAATCTTCACGAGGGTAACTTCATAATCGAATTTGTTAAAAATATTAATAGTGTACAAGGAAGTGTGTAAGGGTGCTATATCTCATTCGGGTGTTCCACAGGGTTCTAACCTAGGTCCACTCCTGTTTTTGTTATTTGTTAACGATTTACCTACTGTAATTAACTATTCTGATTGTTTACTCTTTGCAGATGATTTTAAAGTTTTCAAAACTGTACAGACAGTAAGGGATTGTGTCAAGTTACAAAAAGACATAAATAGTATTCACGAATGGAGTCTTAGTAATAAGTTGTATTTTAATGTAAAAAATGTTGCGTTATGACAATAACACGCAAAAAAGAACCAATCACTTTTGACTATATAATGGATGGAAGTAAACTTGTCCGTTATTCAGAGGTTAAAGAACTCGGTGTCACTTATAACAATCATTTTTCGTTTTCAACTCATATTAGAAATAAAGTAAAATCTGCTAACCGCATGTTAGGGTATGTAATAAGGCAAACTGCTACTTTTACCAATACGAACACTATAAAACTTTTCTATTATAGTTTAGTTAGGACCAAGTTGGAATACGCTTCTCTAATTTGGTATGGAGAGTATCAATATTCAATGAAAGAAGTTGAAAAGGTCCAAAACAAACTACTTAGATATTTGTACTACTAAACACACCATGTTAGACCAGATTATAATATAATAAGGTCAACTCAGTTGAGAAGAGAGTTTAAAATTATATCGTTGGACAGCAGGCGTTGCCTAAACTCGATGATGTTTCTCTATAATACGCTTAATAATAATATAAATGCACCTGATATATTATCCTTAATACAATTTAACGTTCCACCACGTAGAATGAGATCAATAGCTGTTTAATATTCCCTTTACTACAACCAGAGCTCCTCTCGTAGCCATGTTGAGACTAGCCAACCAGTTCAATGTGTGTATGGATTTGGACGGGACAGTGACTAAGAGAATTTTCCGTCGAATAATTCTAGATCACATAGTAAACATCTCTGTATAGGAATAGTTATTTTATTAAAGTTGATTTATTAGAATTAATTTATTAAAATTCATTTATTAAAAGTCATTTATATGTAAGGGGTTTTCTCGCCTCAGAGAAAACGATTCCTTACGAATGACGCTGGTTACGGGCGGTTCTCGAGCGCCAGATTTTTGGTGATGGTTTACTCCACGAACTTTCGAAACGGCGTCGAAAGTACTCGGGTAGCTTCAGATGGAGATGAAAAATTCCAGGGGGGTCAAAGGTCACTTAGACACAGGTAATAGTAGGCCACAAGTAACGGGCTTTAATCGTTGCTTGAGCTAGTACAGAATTAATCACTAAGTGAAATATAAGGGGGAAATAAATTTAGGAATTAACAACTAGTAATACGGCCAGTTAACATTGACACATATATTATTTTAAAGTATTTACAAAAGAAAAGGAATAAATTATTGTATTTCAACGCCCACCCTCACGGTACGGACGGAACTGACTTTCCGAGTAGTCTCAATCAGACGTAAAGAAAAAAATGAAATCAATACTTGTAATTATCACGGTTGCAGTAAAAGTTTATTATTGAATTGTCTATTCTGTTGTTGAGTTAAAAATGTAACTTGCTATTTCGTTCGGAAGTATTATTTCGGTCGTAGCAAAAATTAACTGTTAAATTGTCTAATCGGTATTTACAATCAAATGTAATTGAATGCTTCAGTAAAGCAAAATATTATATGCGGTTGCAGAGAATGCGAGGAGACAGGTTCGGGACAATACTAATTCCAGGGTTGAAACCGGGACTATATAAGTTTACTCACTAGTGGTTGGAAAGTAAAACCAACTAACATTATCTCTGAGTGAAGCGATCGTAATCACGAGCCGCTTCAAACTGGGGAATGATACTATTTAATGTCAATTAAATAACGGAGTTTTACCTAAAATAAATTAATAACCGGGATAGCACGTTACCTCTATATGAAATGATCGTAATCACGAGTTGCTTCAGACAGGGGAATGATACTATTTGAGTTCACTTACAATAACGGAGACTAACGCAAATGAGGGTTTCAGACGGAAAATAAACTAATAACCGGGATAGCACATTATCTCTGGATGAAGCGATCGTAATCACGAACCGCTTCAAACTGGGAATGATGCTATTTAAATTCTCTTAAAATTTGCAGTTCGGAGGATAAAACAAAAGAAAATGTCTCGTCGCAATTCTACAAATATAACCAATCAAAACATTAAACAATTCCCAAACAGTTCCAATCAATTATTTATTGGATAATGTTTCTAATAAACTGTATTATTTGTTCACGGAAATTTCATGTAGTAGGAAAAATTAATTATACGACTATATTTACAATCAAATGAAAAATAAATTATTTAACGGTTAAGACTTCAAATAAACTAAAATGAAATTTATAATTTATTCATATAAATTTCCAGTAGTAGGAAAAATTAACTATACGACTATATTTACAATCAAATGAAAAATAAATTATTTAACAGTTAAAACTTTAAATAAACTAAAATGAAATTTATTATTAATTCGCGGAAATTTCCAGTAGTAGGAAAAATTAACTAAACGACTATATTTACAATCAAATGAAAAATAAATTATTTAACGGTTGAAACTTTAAATAACCTAAAATAAAATTTATAAAGAACGGTGTATTCTAACAAGAACAAATTAAACTATTTTTTCTTAATCAAAGCAAATTTCAATTCTTAACTCAACACGGAATATTGTTAATTAAAAATAAATCAAATTAAATCGGTTTCAAATAGCACGGCTTAAAGTCTCGGGCAAAAAAAAAATATAAAAACAATGACAACAAATTTTACCTAGCGGTAAAATCGCGGCTTGAAATAAATTTCGGAAATGTATCTATCCTGTTAATTACTCGACTATTAGATTTGACGGTGTAAAAGCAAGTGAAATTTTTAATTCAATCTCGAATCTGGTTCAGTCGTCGCATGCCCTTCCACATCAGAAAATCCCACTACGGTCGCGCGCGCAGGTAGAGTATCTTGAAGCTTTCGGACAGTGGTAATACGGATGATATACAGGGCCTATATACGAAGTTGAAATTAATTGAAAATCGAAATTAGTACCCGGAATTAAATAATAATAAAAATAATGAAAATTGACTTCATTACATATTAAAATTAATTTATTACAGTGTTTTAAAATTTGGTTCTATACAATTTTATAAAACTTACATATATTTCAATGTTTTTTGTCTAATTTTGGTATTTTCTCTCATCAGTGAGAGCTTAATAATGATACATTTGTATTTTAAATTTTATTTTTACCTATGTAATTAAACCTGTTTGGTTTGTATGGAAAAAAGATCAATAAATAAGTAAATAAATAAATAAATTAGATGTCGCATTAAAATTAATATACTTTTCGTTTTAGTTTTCAGGTCGCCTAGAAAAAATCTGTTCAACGCCCACTTTGGAAGAAGCTGCGAAACTTGTTTCTATTGCGGCCAGTTTTTTCTTACAAAGTCACAGTTTCTGTACCATTTTATTGTTGTTCATTGTGTGAAAAAAGTTATAAAAGTTTATGACCGAAAATATGGACAACATAAACATTTGCGGGGTAAAAATAGTAATGAAAAGCTGTTGCAGTGTGAAATTTGTTCTACAACATTTCCAATTGAAAGACATTTAAATAATCATTTGAAAGTACACACTCGTAAAAGCTTTTTCAAATGTGAAATACGTTCGAAACAGTTTATCCGGAAAAACGATTTAAAAAAGCACTTAAAAATTCACACAGGAGAGAAACCGTTCAAATGTGAAATATGTTCGAAACAGTTTACTCAAACATTCAGTTTAAAAAATCATTTAAAAATTCACGCAGCAGAAAAACCGTTCAAATGTGAAATATGTTCGAAACAGTTTAACTGGGAAGGTGATTTAAATAAGCACTTAAATATTCACAGTATAGAAAACCCGTTCAAGTGTGAAATATGTTCGAAACAGTTTATCCGGAAAAGCGATTTTAAAAAGCACTTAAAAATTCACACAGGAGAGAAGCCGTTCAAATGTGAAATATGTTCGAAACAGTTTACTCAAACATACAGTTTAAAAAGGCACTTAAAAATTCATGCAGCAGAAAAATCGTTCAAATGTGAAATATGTTCAAAACAGTTTATCGACAAATGCAATTTAAAAGGCCATTTGAGAATTCATATGGGAGAAAAACCGTTCAAATGTAAAATATGTTCGAAACAGTTTATCGGAAAAAGCGATTTAAAAAGGCATTTAAAAATTCACACAAGAGAAAAACCGTTTAAATGTGAAATATGTTCGAAACAGTTTACTCAAACATCCAGTTTAAAATGGCACTTAAAAATTCACGAAGCAGAAAAATCGTTCAAATGTGAAATATGTTCGAAGCAGTTTAACTGGGAAGGTGCTTTAAATAAGCACTTAAATATTCACAGTATAGAAAACCCGTTCAAGTGTGAAATATGTTCGAAACAGTTTATCGATAAACGCCGTTTAAGGATGCATTTAAGAATTCACACTGGAGAAAAACTGTTTAAGTGCGATATATGTTCGAAGCAATTTATCCAGAAAGGCCATTTAAATGATCATTTAAAAATTCACTCTGGAGAAAAACCGTTAAAATGTGAAATATGTTTGAAACAGTTTATCCAGAAAGGCCATTTAAATAACCATTTAAAAATTCACACAGGAGAAAACTCATTTAAATGTGAAATATGTTCGAAACAATATGTATTGATATCCTCTTTGAAAAGGCACTTAAAAATTCACACAGGAGAAAAACCGTTCAACTGTGAAATATGTTTGAAACAGTTTATTCGCAAAGAATCTTTAAGGGCGCATTTAAGAACTCATACTGGAGAAAAACCGTTCAAATGTCAAATATGTTCGAAACAGTTTATCGAGAAAGGCAGTTTAAATAGGCATTCAAAAATTCACACATAAAAAAAACTGTTCAAATGTTAAAAAAGGTAATTTATCAAGAAAGTCGATTTAAATAAGCACTTAAGACCGCTCCATAGATGCAAACGAACTTCTATGAATTTTTTTCACCACCCCGCGCAGGTAGCAAAGGCGTAAAATTATCCAGGACAACTCGTACTCGAATGTCACCGGAAATTGAAAACTATAGACCAACCGATGATCGCGGGACACCAAAACGCACTAATCCGATACGTGCTGGAAGGAAATAGTTTATACGGATACAGGACAATTTTATGTACACCGTTTAGTGATAGATGCTAATTAGGTTTTATTTTAAGTTATATAATTAGGTAGGTATTAAAATTAAAATATGAATCAATATTTGCGGGATTTTACACTAACTAAACTCGATACTTTTTCTATATTAAATTCTGATGAGTTAAATGAAGTACTCAACACAAATAAAAACTCACAAAATTTTACTCTAATTAATAAAAATATCCGAGGTATACGTCATAACTTAGATAAATTAAAAATATTTTTGGAACAAATCGAAACTGACATTGACTGTATCGTATTGACCGAGCCAAGGATAGTTGACGACATAATAGTATTTAATATAAAACACTTTATAATCAAGGAACATTCAATCAAAATGACGGTGTAATAATTTTTGTTAAAACCGAAATCTATAGTTCACACGAAATTATTAAATTCGATAAGTCACTTGATTAAATTAAAAGTAAATAATAACAATAAACAAATAGAAATAAACGCCCTCTACCGGTCCCCATCAGATACAAATATAAATGGATTTATAGACAACTTAACTCAAAGACTAAACGAAGATATAACAAATGTCGATTTCTCAATATACACTGGAGATTTTAATATTAACCTTTTAGCAAGCACAGATGCTACAAAAATGTACTTAGATGTATTTTACGAATATGGATATGTTTCAGCAATAAATATACCTACAAGAGAAAAAAATAATTCAAAAACATGTATTGACCATATCTTTATTAAATCAAAAAATAATCAATATGATACAATTATTCCACTTGTTGTGGAAACAGATATAACTGATTACTTTGCTACACTTTCACAAATCATTTTCCCGGAAACTAAAAATCAGTCTGATAATACAAATTCAAATTGTTTTACACAATTAAACTTCATAACATTATAAAATCTGTCAACTGGAATGAAATTTATGTTTTATGTAATCCGGATTCTGCAACAAACAAATTTATTAATATTCTAAATACTAGCGTTCAACATAGCACAATTTTTTTAAAAATCAAAAATAAAATAAGGAAAAGGTCAAAATGGATTACGCAATCATTAATTAAAGCTATAAATATTAAAAACAATTTGTACAAGACATTTAAACACAATCCTAAAAACGAGGAAATCAAGGATCGATATTTCGAATTAAAAAAAAAAGTAGAGAAACTCATAAAGAAAACAAAAATAGATTATTATAAGGACCAAATCAAGAATAAAAAAAATGACTCACACAAATGTGGAAAACAATAAATGAAGTGTTAACAATCCCAGAACCGACAAAAGTAGTTAGCGTAAAAAATGAAAATAATGAAATAATTACATCTACGCAGCAAATATCAGAGAGTTTTAATAAATATTTCGTTAATGTAAGTAAGTCCTTGGCAAATAAAATAAAGTGTAATAAGGATTACAAACCACCAAGGTACATAAATGCCCATTCGATATTTTTCTCTCCTACTAATAATCAAGAGGTAATAAGAATAATATCGGACTTAAAAAACAAAAAAGCACCAGGAGATGACGGTTTGAAAGCAGAGACATTAAAACTAATTTCAGAATATATAGCTAGTCCTCTAACCTATATAATAAATAAAATGTTTCAACTGGGAAAATTTCCTACAGCTCTTAAATTATCAATCGTTACACCTATATTTAAAAATGGAGATAAGTCTGAAATGGGCAATTACAGACCTGTGTCCCTCATATCAAATATTGCTAAAATTGTTGAAAAAATAATAAAAATTAGGCTAACAAACTTTTTGGAAAAACATAACATATTATCAAACTCGCAATTTGGCTTCAGACAAAAAATCTGATGTGTCCAACACATGACTTTCCTATCTAGTTATTATAGGCATTTTCCGGTTATTTTGTACAACCTATTGCAGCATCTCTATAAATGTTTAGAGGATAAACTAAATATATACATTTTCCACATACATCTACCTCGAAACATTTTTCTATAGATATTCATTGAAAACGAAAATACAGAAAAATTTAAATTTAGCACTTTTCCATTACGGTCCATTTTAGAAAAATCATATATAAACAAAAATTATAGAAATCGATATCGCAAACAACTTTTAGTTCAACAATTTTCATAAAAATCAGAATTTTGCACATTTTGTCAAATTTCTCGAATACGGACCATTTCAGGAAATTTTTACATAGAACAAAAATTATAGATAATAATATTAGAAGTAACTTTTATTTAAACAATTTTCTTCTCCAAACATAAATAACAGATATATTCCATAAAATATAAAAACGGCCTCCCATAAAGTACCCCCCCAGATGTTCCGACTTTGTCCAAAATCTAATCATTTCACGTCAGGCCGAAATAAACCTTAAGTTTAAAATTTAATGTTTTTTCCTTTATCCGTTTTTGAGTTTTCTTAAAATTTCGAAATTTACACATTTTCTCAAATATCTCGAATACGGTCCATTTTAGAGAAATTATGTATAGGACAAAAATTATAGAAAATTATATTACAAACAACTTTTATTTGAACAATTTTTATAAAAAATTATTTTTTTACATTTTGTCAAATTTCTCGAATACGGACCATTTTAGGAAAATTTTGCATTAAACAAAAATTATAGATAATTATATTAGAAGTAACTTTTATTTGAAGAATTTTCTTCTCCAAACGTAAATAACAGATATATTCCATAAAATATAAAAATGACCACCTATAAAGTACCCCCCCAGATGTTCCGACTCTGCCCAAAATCTAATCAGCTCATTGGACGCTGAAACAAAGCTTAAGTTTAAAATTTGGTGTTTTTCTGTGTATCGGTTCATGAGTTATGCGTTATACAGACACACACACACACACACACACACACACACACACACACACACACACACACACACACACACACACACACACACACACACACACACACACACAGACACACACACACACACACACACACACACACACACACACACACACACACACACACACACACAGACATCATCGCGAAAATAGTCAAAACGGATTCAGGGGACCTCAAAAAGTAAAAATCCGTCAAAAACTCGAGGTCGAAAAAAATCATGATTCCTATACTTTCCTTATATCTGTATACAGATAGGAAAGTAAAAATGTCAACCCAGGATGCAATTAAGTGCTTAACAAAAAATATCTATGAAACATTAGACAAAAATAAACCATCAATTGGAGTATTTATTGATTTAGCAAAGGCTTTTGACACTGTAGACCATAGCCTGCTTCAATCATCTTTAGAAGACATAGGAGTGAGAGGTACTGCTAATGATTTGTTTGCAAGCTACTTAACAGGTAGAAAACAAAAAGTAAAAATCAAGCAGGATCTAAGTAGTGAACAAACTATCATGTGTGGTGTCCCTCAGGGAACAGTGTTAGGTCCAGTGTTATTTATAATTTACCTAAACAATTTGTTTTTATTAGAAGAAGACAACAAAATAATCAGCTTTGCAGACGACACGGTAATATTTTATACAGCTGAAAATTGGTTTGAACTAAAACAAAAGGCTGAGGTCCATTTATCCGAAATTAAAAATTGGTTCGATCACAGACTACTTTCAATGAATTTCAAAAAAACTTTGTATGTACCTTTCAGTTCTCTAGACTCATCTCTTCCAAATTTTAAGTTAATAGTCCAAAACACAATTCAAATTCAACCTGCAAACCAAATAAAATATCTAGGTATTTTCATTGATAGTATGCTAAAATGGAACGTACATATTGATTTTTTAGAAAAGAAACTTAGATTAATTCTATATAGGTACAAACAGATCTCAGAGATACTGGATATTAAACAAAAAATTATAGTATACCAAAGTATAGTTGAACCGCATATTAGATATGGTATTTTAGGATGGGGCGGTGTTACTAGAACTCACCTAAATTCTTTGGAAATTCTTCAAAGAAGATTTTTACGTATTATTTTAAATAGAGAGGCTTTGTGTGCAAGTGATCAACTATATTAAGATACAAATATATTAGACTGTCGTCAGCTATTCTTTCTTCAAGCATGCAATACTCAGTTTATGACGAAACATTCCCTCAAAACTGGAACACATAAGTACGGCACAAGACAAAGGGAGGACATTATCTTGCCTTTTATGTTCAAGTCTATAGGACAAAGAAGTTTTAATTATCTGGGTCCTAAAGTTTTAAATTTGTTTCTAAAAAATACAGATAATGTAAATACAAAAAACTTGAAAAAAAAAATTCAACAAGTTCTGATGCACCTACCGCGACAAGAAATAAAAAAATTGTTAGATTAGGAATAAAATAGGGAAAAAACAAAAACACAAAAAATAAAAAAAAAACAACGATCTAAAAGTATAAAAAAAAAAACGCAAAAAAAATTAAAGAAATCATCCAACAAATAGTATATTTCTTACAATTGTTTTTGATTTGTTTTAATTAATTTTTAAATTGTTTTTAATTTGATTTTAATTTTAGTTTTTAGTTTTAGTTTTAATATGTTTTTAATCATTAATCTATATACAGTGTGTCTGAAAAAGTTGGCAACAAATGGGAAACTTTTTTATTATTAAGTTTAGGAAAAAACGTCATTCTTCATAAAAAGTTCTGCAAGGCCTAAAACCCAATATACGATAATCAGATATCGAAATTTTCCAATCGTATACGAGGTTTGTCAAAAAGTATGAATTTTGCTCAAGAGTAAAGTACCTTTATTTTCGACAATATCTAAAATTGTTATTAAGAAAAGTTGATTAGAATTGAAAACTACGTTTAAATGTCTAATTACAGCTATCTACGATAAAAACCAGGTTTTATTATTGTTTACAATTTCTTTAAGATCGAAAATGATCAAAAACTAGGTATCTAAATTATTGACCTGTACAAAATCAAGTTGCTGTGGAAATGTTTTGAAACATATCTTATGTCAGTATGCTTCAAAACCTCAGTTTGTAATAATTGTACTTTTTTAAATACTAGTAAAAATGCCGTTGAAATTAAGTCTTGAAGAGAAAATTGAAATTGTTTTAATTGTTGGAGATAACTACAAAACTTATAGGGAAGCTGCCATAATCTTTAATAACAGACATCCTGATAAAAATGTACATTTTGCAACAGTAAGTAAAATAATAAAAAAGTTCAAGTGTTCCGGAAATGTTGAGAATAAATTCAAAAAGAAACATGAGGCATGGGTTGCTACTGAAGAAATTCAAAATCAAGTAATGCTCTCAGCAATAGAAAATCCTAAAGATTCCATAAGAAAAAGGGCAGCTTTACTTGGTGTGCGCAAAGACGTAGTTGCAGGAATATTAAAAGCAAACAAATTTAAACCTTACAAACCCCAGTTCACTCATACCCTAAAAGCAGGAGATTTTAATAGAAGATTTGAATTTTGTGCTTGGTTCCAAGGGGAGTTAGAAGATAATAATTATATGGCACGGTGCATAATTTTTTCGGACGAGGCAACGTTCACTTCTAATGGGGTAGTCAGCTCACAAAATTGCCGTTGGCGGAGTGATGTTAATCCTAATTTCACTGTCCAAACTCGTGACCAATACTGTTTTAAAACAAATGTATGGTGTGGAATTTTTAAAGATAGAATAATTGGACCATTTTTTTTTCGAACTAATATGAATGCTGAACGTTATCTGGAATTTTTAAATAATGAGATTCTTGAATTTCTTCATAACCTACCAATAATGGAAAGGCAACGTACATGGTACCAACATGATGGAGCAACCTGCCATAGTACAAGAAATGTTCGAGAATGTCTTCTACAAATTTTTAACGGAAGAGTAATTGGAAGATTTGTGGACTTTGCTTGGCCTCCAAGATCTCCGGACCTGACCCCCCTAGACTTCTTTTTATGGGGATACTTGAAGCAAAAGGTATACCTTAAAAGACCGTTTGAAAATATTGATCATTTGGAAAGAATAATTAGGGAAACATGTGACGGTGTTACTCCAGATGTTATTAGAAATGCAATAAAAGAATTCTCTCGAAGAACAATTACCTGCTTAGAAAGGGACGGATATGTTGAGGCGTACGTGCAGTGTGGGAAAAGTTAATCCGGATTCTTCTTTTTCATGCATGTAATGTTTGATGTTGTGTTTTGAAAATAAATGATTTTAATTATGTATGCATTTGTTTACATTGTATTATTGATAACTCGTGCAAAACAAAGTCAATATTTATAGCAAAATTTGCAATGAGAAAATGAGTGGTGTAATCAGTAAGTGCACATGAACATAATTTTTAATTTCTATCGATATCTGAGGTTTTGAAGCATACTAACATAAGATATGTTTCAAAACATTTCCACAGCAACTTGATTTTGTACAGGTCAATAATTTAGATACCTAGTTTTTGATCATTTTCGATCTTAAAGAAATTGTAAACAATAATAAAACCTGGTTTTTATCGTAGATAGCTGTAATTAGACATTTAAACGTAGTTTTCAATTCTAATCAACTTTTCTTAATAACAATTTTAGATATTGTCGAAAATAAAGGTACTTTACTCTTGAGCAAAATTCATACTTTTTGACAAACCTCGTATACGATTGGAAAATTTCGATATCTGATTATCGTATATTGGGTTTTAGGCCTTACAGAACTTTTTATGAAGAATGACGTTTTTTCCTAAACTTAATAATAAAAAAGTTTCCCATTTGTTGCCAACTTTTTCAGACACACTGTATGTCTGTTTATTTTATTTTATTATGCAAAAGCATGCTTACACACAGACATTTTATGTCTCGTAAGTTTTCTTTTATTCACATAGGTACCATTAATTTTCTTTTGTATCACAAGTTTTATAAGTATGTATTTATTGTTTTTATGTGAATAAATTATTATTATATTATTATTATTATAATCAGCTACACGCGACAGTGCGATACTTCTCTAATTACTGTCTTATAAGATAAATTATGTTATTTATTTATTTATTTGGGTTACACCATCCTACAGTATAAAACCAATTACAGGATGGGCACAAAATTAATTACATTTAAAGTATAATTTGCATCATAAAAATAACATATTATTACATATTAAAAATAGCATAAATATATATAAACAAAAAATAGTTTAATAAACGTTTTAACTATCATAAGAAAACGAAAAAAACTCCGTTAGGAGAAAAAATTACGTTGTCTTATGATAATTAACTCAATCCACAACTAAGCGTTTTATTTATTTAATTGAAATAGAAAATTTAGAAGTTCACAAAAATTTTGAAACAAAATACATTGGAGAAAATTTTAAAATATTTGTCCTGGGAGTCTGAAAAATAGAAATACAAAGGGGAGCGAGTTCTGATACTAGAAACATTAAACATTAGTTGACGAAGTAGCTCGGGACAGTCAATTTTATAATTAAATAATTTGTAAAGAATGCAGATGGAATAACATTTCCTGCGAGTACGTAATTCAAGAATATCAAATCTATTCAGTAAGATGGTTTGCGGAATATTGCGAGTAAGGTACCCAGATAACACATCAAATCCCAGAGATATCCGCAGAATATCTTTTGTGGATATCCAATATATCCACAGGATATCAGAAATATTCCGTGGTTCTAATATGGATATCCAAATGTCCGTCTATATCCAGGATACAGAAGATATCCTAACAAATAGCGTACCAACTATTTCAGAGATGTACGATATTTTATTAAAAAACGAAAACAGATGGAGTCTTTTTGGAAAAGAAAATCGACGAAATTCATAAAATCTCAGAAGTATTTACCATATTTAAGCCAGATCTATTGCAGAAATCATTACGGGAAATGGAACAGAATATATTTAATATTTCTTCAATCTTCTTAAATAATACCGAAGAGACAATAAAAATAAATGTACAGAACACTTCAGCCCCAGAAATTAAAATGGGGATCGAAAGCTTGGAAAAAAAACTAACAAATGTTTCAAGCCTAGTTCAGGAGTTAAACTCCAAAATTGTGTCAAATAAACAAAATAATCAACCTACAAAAAGACAATCTATCTACACCACATCGTCTTCTACGCAAACCATAACGACTCCTGAAGCCATAACGACTCCTGAAGCGTCCAATACCTTAGAAGATTCTAAAGCTCCAGTCTGTAGTCTTAATTAAAAGTGGCATTACGTAGTAGTTAGCAATCTTCCTTCAGGCTCTACTCTAAATCACGTTGTGCATTACATCAAGGAAAAATTAGGTTCTAGTGAGTTTATTCGTTGCTACCCCTTGATCAATGAGAATAATGAATATAAGGAAACAACATTTAAAATAGGGCTGCAGTCAAGAAATTCCGCACAAAAACTATTAAACAACAATATCTGGCCGGCTGCAGTCTCAATTCAATGGTCAGTCGAATCCTCCGCTCTCCCAAAGGCTTCGACTTCCCCTAAGACATCGACTCCCCCTAAGGCATCGACTCTCCCGATAACATCTACTTCCCCAAAGGCTTCGACTACTCCAAAGGCTTCGACTTCTCCAAAGGCTTCGACTCCTCCAAAGGCTTTGACTCCTCCAAAGGCTTCGACTCCCCCTAAGACTTTGACTCCAACGTACACTCCGCAGCAGAAACAGAATAATCACAAAACCCTTGCTGACTTGGATTATTCTTTAAGTAAAAGTATATGCCCAAATCAACCTGAAGTATTGACCATCTCTTCCGACAAACATGCTATCTCAGCTTGTAAATCCAACAACTTCTCCTATGGTAAGTCCTTACAGATCATAGCAGAATCACAAGACAACACAAATAACTCGCTGGACCCGTTGACTCCTCCTAGAGTCCGACTAACAAAAAAATCGTGTATCGGCAATAGCCGTTATTTGATGGCTAGACTAAGAGAACCGGCTATTTTATCGTCCCTCAAGCTCTTCCTCGCCTATCTTCATGACCAACCATCATCTGTCTGTCATGAGGGCTACACGAACACAAGTGTAAAAGTGTTTCTAGCCTCTGAGGGACTGCCTGTTGATCCTGGAGCTTTACGGACCATTTATTATGATTATCATGATCTATATGGTATTGGCTCAGCTGAAGTGGATAACGATCTCTCTACCTACAGAGCATATATATCCGCGGAACGAAGAATACACCTGCAGAAGCAAAGGGAGTACAATCATCGTTATTTTACTGCCGATTCACATAGGAAAAATTTTTAATTAATACGACGTGTCCTGGGGAACTAGAATCCCCAACTAGTCTTACTGGCTATGCCGACAGTAAATTAAGAATGGTTCTAATTAATATTCGATCAATACGGAATAAGACTGATGAATTGTATTTGTTTTTGGAAGAGTTAGGGTTTCCCCAAATAGTTGCTATTACAGAACACTGGTTACAAGTTGGTGAACCAGTTTTTGTCGAAAAATATACTATCGTCAGCAGATATGATAGAAGTAATACAGACCATGGTGGAACTCTAATTTTATCCTTAGACAAGAACTTTTCTGCTGTATCTAAATACGACTTTCTACAAGCTGAAAATTTCTTCGAATTTTCCATTGTAAACAACAAAAACATTGATTTGTTTATTATTTGTATTTATAGAACACCTAAATCAAATGTCCACCTCTTTCTAGAGAATCTTCTTAATCTACTTGACGCATTGCCTATAAAAAGTAAGAAAATTTTATGCGGCGATTTTAATATTGACTTTGCTAATGTATGTGCTACTCAAAAGTCTTTGATCAATATTTTTGAATCATTCAGTCTCACTATGCACGTAAATTCTCCAACTAGAATCACAGGAACAACATCTACAATTATAGATTACGTAGTCTCTGATTTTAAACCCGTTGATGTAGAGCACCAAGTAATTAGCTCAGGTCTCTCAGACCACGAAGCAGTATTTGCCAAATTTTTGATACCCCGTACAGCTCCAAAAAAGTCCGTCAGCTAGGTAGAATTTTCTCTAAGCATAATTTCAAAAATTTCTATAATTTATGTCTAACTACTGATTGGAATGGTCTTTCTGAAGATATTGACTCTAAATTTTTAGACTTCTTAAATAAAATAATTATGTGTTTCAATACAGCTTTCCCCCTTCGCCCCATTAAAACTAAATGTCATAAATCTTGGACAACTAAAGGAATAAGAACATCATCTAAAAATATGAGGTCACTCATGTATATTAAAAAGTACACAGATAATCCCCTAATATTAAACTATATCAACAACTACAGAACATTGTATCGGAAAATCACCAAATCTGCTAAGAAAAACTATTACAAAAATCGCATCGCAAGAGCTAAAAACTCCTCCAAAGAAACCTGGTCTATAATAAATGACTTAAGGAATAAAACCCGTTCTTCAAACAGTGTAAATCCTAGCCCAGATGAACTAAACAATTATTTCGTAAATGTAAGTAAAAATATCAAATCTAACATAGCTCCGAGTCAGGATGCTCTCTCCTTCCTCCTACCTACTAAAAGGATCACTGAAAGTTTCTTCCTAAGACCAGTAGACAAGCATGAACTAGTGCAAACCATAAACAACATCCAAAATAAATTTTCCTGTGGAATTGATGGCCTGTCCACCAAAATATTTCTAAATATACCGGATGTAGTAATCAACATTTTAACTTCACTGATTAATGAATCCTTTGAAATTGGTCTCTTTCCTAACTGTCTAAAAACAGCTATAATAATCCCACTTCATAAAGGTGGCGACAAAACCAAAACCTGTAACTATAGACCTATCGCGTTATTGCCTACCTTATCGAAGATAGTAGAACGGCTAATGAAAAACCGTCTTTTGCCCTTTCTTTTCAAGCATAACATCCTCACAGCTCATCAGTATGGCTTTCTACCTAAAAAATGCACTAGCGACGCAATGTTTTCCGTTCTTAATGAAATATACACATCACTTAATGATAAACTTTTCACCGCTTCAGTATTTTGTGACTTCGCAAAGGCCTTCGATTGTGTAAATCGTGATATTTTAATTAATAAGTTACAAATTTATGGCATTCGGGGTTCTCCTTTACAATGGTTTAAAACTTACCTAGAAAATAGAAATCAACAGGTGCGGGCGAATGGTGAGGATTCTACAAATCTAGCAATAAGCAGTGGAGTACCTCAAGGATCAGTATTAGGTCCAATTTTGTTTTTATTATTCATCAACGACATCACAGACTTAAGAATAAGTGGTAGAATTACTTTATTTGCTGATGACACCAGTGTAACCTGGAATAATTCTAACATGCAGACATTACAATCTATCATAAGTGAAGATCTAGTGAATATTAAGTCCTGGTCTGATTCAAATGGACTTTGTTTCAACACCAGTAAAACTGTAGCATTGTCTTACAGAGGTACTTTACAACCTATAACTTTAAACAATAATCTGATCCAAACGGTGACTTCAATCAAGTTTTTATTTCTTTATATAGACGATTCTCTAAAATGGTCTGCTCATATAGATACCTTAGCAAAAAAATTATCCTCCGCATGTTTTGCCATTAAATCGGTTTCTAAAGAGCTGACTCCTTCTACTGCATTAATAACCTACTTTTCCTTATTCGAATCTCACCTTCGCTATGGTTTACCTTTCTGGGGTTCTTGTAGCTTATACCTTTTCGAATCTATTTTTAAACTGCAGAAAAGAGCAATCCGCTATGTATTTGGTTTAAGTTGTAGGACACATTGCGAAAATTACTTCAAAAATTTCAAAATTCTAACCCTTCCTGCTCTATTTATTTTCGAATCAGTCTGCTTAGTTCGCAAGCACATTCAAAATTTATCCGAAAGACCGACTCGTAGATATCCTACAAGAAATTTAGAGACTGATGTTTATTTAACAATGCCCACTTCTGACCTATTAAAACATTCCATTACCTACAATGCCAAAAAATTGTATAATAACCTTCCGATGCAATTAAAATCTATAAATACATACGATAAGTTCCGAAGACTGGCTAAAGCTTTTCTTCTAGAAAGACCATATTACACAGTAGCAGAATTTTATAACGTACCTTAGACATTTGAGTTCCACATACAATGGCATTAATTAAATAATTAAATATTAAAGTTTAAATTTAAATTTAAAAATTAAATTAGAATAATTATAATGACGGATATTGCATATCCATTGCATTGTTATTCCTATTTTGTCTGTTTGTTTCTGTTTGTTTTTTCTGCTGTTTAGTTATTTTTATAATATGTTTAGTATTTAAGTTACACGCTTTGTCTATAAAATTTTTCTAAATTTATTTTACGACAATAAAGCATATCTCTCTCTCTACCCTGAAGAATAACTTTAAAAATCGTTTTAAGGATTTCAACGAAATGGCTTTAGTAGCGCAGTTTGTTGTTTCACCCTTTATGGAAATTGATATTCAACAGTTTGCAATTTGTGTTATGCAGAATTTTGGCGAAGACATCGCTGCAACAGAAATGAAAGTAATTGAGTTTCAAAATGATTTAGCCTTAAAATCGTTAGTCTCAAGTACCAAATGTATCTGGCCTATTGTAAGTAAAGACAAATATTCAGTTCTATGCCGTGTTGCCTTGAAAGTGAAAGCATTATTCAGTTCAACCTATTTGTGTGAATCTCCTTTTTCCAATATGAAGTTTATTAAGAACAAATATCGCAACCGACTTACAGATGACCATTGGGATAATTGTATTCGAATGGCTGTATCAAATTATACTGCAAACATTAAAAAAATTATCGATGAGTCTGAGTGTCAGCCTTCTCATTGAACGTGCTTTTTTATTTTTCAATGTTTATGTTCATGATAGTGCGTTCCTTTTTTGTCGTTATTATTAACTATTTTTAAATCTTACGTGACATGCCGTTGTGGCTGGATAAAAGTTTGTGTTTATTTTTCAAACACCTTCGTTTGGTAGGTAGGAATGTAGCTATGAACAAGTACGTACTAGTAATATTAGTTATTTTGTTATTAGTTTATTATTAGTACCTATGTATTATATATTACCAGTTAAATAGTAAAATAAATACATATAATGATAAATTAACTGTGGATTATTTCATTTACGTTGCGTTACGTGGCTTCCGTGTGGGTAGCTCGCTGTTTATTCCAAAATTAACAAAGTAGCTCAACACATTGCATATATAATTTTTTACTTACCACAATTTATTTGTTTACTACATTTTTATACTTAATTTTATATATTTGGAACCTTCAGTTCAAATTGTCATTTAAGAATTTATTTTATATCTTAAGAACCTTCAGTTCAAATTAATTTGTATACATTAGGAACCTTCAGTTCAAACTAACGTTATGTATGAGGAACCTTCAGTTCAAGTGTAAGTATTTGTTCTGCCAGAACCCTTTTGTAGTATTTAGGCTCCACCCTTAAGTTATAATTTTTATACCTACTAAATTACCGTTGCCCTGCAGATCTTTTAGTTTGTAATGTAAATTTTCCTTTTAACACCAAAAAATAGATCCTTAATATTTAAAAAGCTTTATTTTTTACAGTTCTGTACATATTTACAGTAATAAAAATATAAAAAATTTAAACTAACAAATAATTTAAGTGCTACCTCAGATATTTGAGAAATATCAATAAAGTAATAAATATCACAGACGCGGTATTCGTATATGTTCCGTTACTAAGAGCGCTGGCATGACAATTCATATCTTCAGGTCTCAAATTGACTATCGGGATTTCGAAGCCGCTCCTGTAATCTATACAAGTCGCTTCTTTGTTCGCGTCGTTCATCCCGATCGCAACTTCCACAGGTGAATTGTGCGATTGTAAACTTTCTCTTGTCCATCGTTTTAACCAGTGGCTAAGCCATAAGAGATGACAATCGCATCGAAAAGGATTGTGCGCTAAAAACAGACCACCTGAAAAAAGTAAAAATAGTTTTTTTTATATACTGGATTCAATGGCTGTGTTTACCGTCTTATAACGTGTTTTAAAACTAATATAATCATGTTTCGTAATCGGTTGAGCTGACGCTGAAAGATTGTTTTGTTTTCTTAACCTCAAATTTCAATCTTGATTCGATATCCTCTAATTATAGGCAAATACGGTTGTAAACAGCTGTAAACTAATCCCTTAGGTAGTGAAAGCGCACTCTATACTCAAACAAATAATGATTGAGAGTGAAAGCAGGTAGAAATACGACCAAATCGGAGGCGTGCTTATTATTTTTGAGAGGGTACAATTATTTAAAATATTCATACAATTTCTTTTATTTATTTCATGAAAACTTTGCAATATCGTAATTTACCTAATCGTTGTAGTCATTAGTGGGGCTTTATGAAAACGGAGTAATTGTGGTAATTATAGTAGGAACCAAATAAATTAAGAATATTAATAAAAATCACAATATATATTTCAAATTAAAAATAAGAAAGATACCTAATCAGGGGTTGGTTTGGTGACAGAAACAATATTATCAATTTTACTATTTTAATAATGAATTTAACTTTATTTCACAAATTAACGTATATTTATATATTATATCGCGGCCGAAGTCAGTAAGGAACTGTCTCTTAAGTTTCTTCTTGGGTTACACATACAGAAGTATTACTTAAATTTTAAATTAAAATCATAATGACGGATATTGCATATTCAATGCAATTGATATTTTTGTTTTGTTTTGTTTAGTTATTTTTAAATTTTTATATTTTTTAATCTTTTTATATTATATTTAGTTTTTAATTTACTTCGCTTTGTCTATAAAATTTTTGTAATTTTTCAATGACAATAAAGCATACCTCTATAAATGACAACAATATCCTAATAGACTGGTACAGAAAACCTTGTCAGTCAGGACGTTACCTACATTTCAATTCATATCACAAATACCATATGAAAGTCAACTTGATAAAACAAATGAAAAACAGAGTAATCAAAATTTCTGACAAGAGCTTTCACAATAAAAACCTCAACATCCTTAAAAACCTCTTCTTAGATAATGCCTATCCACTACGTTTAATAAATAATACACTTTTCAATCTATCGTCTACCCTGACACATGATGCTCAATTAAGTGATCAACTGAATATTATTAATAATAATAATAATAATAATAATAATAATAATAATAATAATAATAATAATAATAATAATAATAATAATAATAATAATAATAATAATAATAATAATAATAATAATAATAATAATAATTAATAATAATAATAATAATAATAATAATAATAATAATAATAATAATAATAATAATAATAATAATAATAATAATAATAATAATAATAATAATAATAATAATAATAATAATAATAATAATAATAATAATAATAATAATATTTCTAACAATTTCAACAACATTAATAATAATGAAATCACTACTATAGCAAAACACATAAGTTTACCTTAAATAAGAGATATTACACCAAAAATAACTAGAATATTAAAATCACTGTTAAATGTAAAAATAGCTAATAAAACAGTACTAACTATAAACTCTATTTACACCAAAGTAAAGGACAAAACACCATTAAAAAGCTTATGTAATGTTGTTTATCAGATTCCTTGCAAAGATTGTGATAAAGTATACATTGGTGAAACATCTAGATCACTAGGTAACAGAATAATCTCTTACAGAAGTGACGCACGGTTACACCCTGAAAGGTGCTCTTTAGCTGAACATGTTAACAGTTTAGACCACAGAATGGACTATGATGCATCTAAGATTCTTGACACAGAATCCAATTACACCAAAAGACTCTTCTTAGAAATGGCTTGGATATACCAAAATCAAAATTGTATTAATAAAAGGACGGACATAAAACATCTAAGTGCTATTTACTCATACTTACTCAACACCAATACAACCCTTCATCACAATAATAGTGACAGTATTATTGCAGATGAAATCTAATTTTTTAAATGTCCACCTTTTATGATATAAGTCTGATTAAATAACTTTTAATATTCAACCTTTCATCATAACAATGGTGACAGTATTGTTTTTGATGAAATAATTTACAACATCCTTTCATTCATCACAACAATTAGTGACAGTTTTGTTGATGATGAAATATTTAATCAAACTGCATTCTCAGATAAAACATTATTAAATAATAATTTAGGTATAAAGTAATCTTCCTAACTAGGTTCCTTATTAGTAATTTCTATATTTAATCTAACACACTTGTATACATAAACAACTAATGACACAAAATTTGACATAACAGTTAAATTTCAAACTGAATTTTAACCACAATAATTTTAAGTTATATTGTAAAACTATGTAATTATAATTCTATATGTGCATCAAAATCATAAAATTTAACATATTTAACATCATTAATAATTCATCCTCACAAAGATGTAAGTAACTCACTCTCTTAATAATATTATGTTCCTATGAAGACACACCACACCTTTTGTAGATTCCCTGAAGATGGAAATAAGTTATTAAATTTCCGAAAGCTTGGATCATCTTTAAAGAGTTTTCTTTATTACATATTGCTGCTGCCCCCAATAAATTAGTTTGAATTTTACATTACTATTCAGCAAAGACTACCCTTCCACTATATATATATTATTATGTTATGAAAACACCCTATATAATAAAAATAATAATAAAACTAATAATAATAATAATAATAATAATAATATTAATAGTAAAAAATAAAGTAGGAAAATTATTATAACCCTGTATACTAAAATTATATAAAAAAGTCTTAAGGGAAGCAGACTATGAGAAGTGGATACAAAAGATTGGTTTCTAGATATGAAAAGGGGATTGTAAAAAGTCACTTTTGAAAGTAATTGGAAAAAAGGTTGTCAATTTGGAAAAATTAAAAAAAAAATGTCAGAAGTTTGAAGTTAAATTGTAATTGAAATGTATGTTAAATTTAAATAAGCAAACTATAAAGATACGGTGTAAAGGTTGACAAAGATCATAAGATTAAGGAGAGGAGGAAGAAGACGAAAGACGAGATTGACCAGAGAGTGACCTGGACAGAGGTGAAAACGAAAACCCTAAAACTGTGAGAACGGTATTTATAAAACTTTTAATAGTGTCGTACAATAATTTCGACTATTTATGAATAGAGATTCATAACCAATTTATATTGAAATAATAGTTGTTATTTTTTTTGTGATTTATTTTTGAGAAGAATTGTATTTTTTTTATTAAGTTAAGTTTAGTAGGGACAGTAGGGTAGTTATTAATAATTTTTCATTTAGTACAGGTAATTAAATACCTGACATATTTGTTTCAATTTGCCCATAGTGGTTTTGTTAGAATTAAACAATTCAATTTTGGAAAAGTTTGTTTATTTAAATTTTTATTTTTTCAGTATACAGGTATCAAGTTTATTTAGGATCATCTTGCATAATTCTAAATAAACTAAATAAACTAACTAATTAAACTAAATTTAATTGAATAAATAAAAAAAATTAGTAATAATTAAAAATAAAATAAAGTTTATAAAAATAAAATAATTCTTGAACCGACACCACTTAGAGAAAGAGAATCTGCTCTAAGTAAAATAAAAAAAAAAAAAAGTAAAATAAAATATTAAAGGTTAGCCGAGGTAAGTTAAGTTTAGTGTGTATTATAAAATTGTGAGGTTAGTAGAGAACATAACAATATATATATATATATATATATATATATATATATATCTCCCGGTTTACCTGCAGTTCCTCGAAACTAGCCAGCCTTACCCAAGAAACCCTAATTGGGTTCGGCCAACATTAAAAGACATTATAAAGCTTAAATTACTATTTGATTGGTACTTAAATCATAAAAGTTTACACGCACCTATCATTTCGGAAATCCCTAAGTAAGATAATTAGTTTGGATATAACCTACAGGATTATGTTTTCTTGACCGCCAAACATAATAATAATAATGTTTATTTCAAATTTATGTAACAATGTACAAATTGATACAATAATAATAATTAAATAAATAAACATTTGTATCCTGCTGAGACATTGTTCATATCTGTGTACAGGAATTAAAAATACAAATTTATATAATAATTTCTAAATGGTAATAGTGAATGGTAAAAATAAAAATTATACCTAAATATATATGGTGAGTTCGGTCTACGCACTCTTTTCACTATATTCACTCCTAAAGTACCTAAGGCGTTCGGATATGGAAGGAGTTAAAATAAAAGTTCCTCTTTGACCGTTCGGAGATGGTGGAGTGGAGTGTGGATCGGGCATGCGCATAAGGTGATTTAAATTGATAATAAGTTAATTGTGAGTGATTCTTTAGTAAATAAATTTTTTTTTGGTTCCCGTGAATATCATTAATATGGAAGAAACTTATACGGTCGTTACTGACAAGTACGATTAAATTTTAAGTACTGGTATGTCACATTGACAATTGACATTGCACTCCGAGAGTTAAAGGAGTAAAATCATATTCGCACTCCGTTTACGCCTAATTACTACACTCCACTCTAGAGTTCGCAGCCCGAACTCACCTATAGACTTCTTTTTGTGTACAAATTTTCTTCTAATCTTCAACCTCAGATTCGTCACTGCTGCTACCGCTATCATCAAAGTTAATTATGATTGGTTCAATATTGTGTTCAATACGGTTGTCTACGTCCCACATTTTTTGCTCTTCTTTTTTGGCTTCTTCATCAACTGTGATTTTTTTTCTTCCGCTACTAGTTTTTGGCGTTTGTACTTCCCCATGAATTTTGTTTTCTCTTAGTATTTTGTAAACTGATGATTTTGGTACACCCGTATAATCAGAGCACATATCAACTAATTTATCTTTTGTAATTGTGGAAGTTAATGATGTTGGAACGCCCGGTTGGTTATTCGGAGGTACATCCGTAGAATTACAGCACATATGCACTAAGTTATCTTTTGGTCGCTGATGATCTCTTTCAAGACAGTGAAATACTCGAAGTACAATTTGTTTTTCACTTAGCGACCGAGACTTCGACCGTTTTACCTTTTTCGACGTTGAAGGCCCTTCAATGTCTTCCATTTTTTGCATAGTTTTAGAACGGTGTAGAAATATTATTATTTAATGTTTAAACACTTATTAGCACTAATATTTTCACCAATTGTTCTTACAACACGTCGATTACTTACTAACTTAACTGTAAAACTTACAATTCACACCGTATAATTCAAAACCCGATGTTACGCTCGTGGTTAGAAATACACTACTGAGAACGTCATCGACGAGATGGATTTTACGCGTAACAGACAAAGACACAAATATCGCTCCGTACACCGATGCCATTAGTTGTAACACAGGGGGGGATATCGCGCATGGTGTCATGGCGGCTCTGACGTCATGCGTAGAGTTAGTAGAGTTGGCGCGAAATAAATATCATATGACAGACGCATGTTGCAGTAGTTTGGGAGTCGTTTATAGTAATTTATAAGGTATTAAACAGATATTTGTATTATATTATGTTGTAAACTTTGTTCTCTCTAAGTGCTTTTAGTGAAAAACTTTGAAAAATTGCGGTACGGATGTAACAGTAACAATTAAAGCAAGGGATTCAAGAAAAATATTATGGTTTTTCCCTTTCTTCGACAGTAAGAGCTCAGTCAGAAGTGAGGAGTGGCCCAAGGGCGGCTACAGCGGAGGCTTAGAGGAGTATGCCGTTACCTAGATTAAAATTCTTAAAATCCATGAGCCTTTTTATTAAAAAAAATATGCTAAATAGGCAATTCTACCCTCCTTCCCAAGAAAATTCGACATGGAACAGCCCTTGCAGTGGCTCGTAACCCTGCAAATAAGTTTTCATATGTATTCCAAGCACTTTCAACCTTCCAATTATAAGAGGAACCTCCATTCAGAACTTCACATTGGTTCAACCGCAACTTGGGACTTCTAAACTGGAGACTCTACCCTTTGAAGGCTAAAAATTTCGCAATATAAGCAAAAGTGAAATTGTAAATGAGGCAAAAAAAAGAAAATTTCGACTTGTACTTGATGAGTGAATTAAAAAAATTGTCAGCGACTTTGTCCAGAAAAATTGCAGTGACATTTTATTTTAATTTTGTATATGCACCCACAATATGTTATGTAGCTGTTATTTGTATTTCGTACATTTTTTATGCTTTGCATTATATTATATGAATGTCTGCATTATATTATATGAAAACACATATTTTTTAAATTTATTTTTATTCAATTGGGTAATTTAATGCAGGTAAATGAGTAATCAGATAAAAATTTCCGGCATATCCAGATGCAAAATTGTTACCAGGATCCCCAGTTTCAAGTTGCGAAGATACCCTTTTCATTATCCTGGTTATAAAAACTAGTCTTTAGAAGTCAAATTTGTATAACCATAATGAATCATAAAAAAAGAAAAAGGAAAAAACTGTTCAAATAAATACTTCTCTTATGTATGTATTTGCATTTATGTTCCTTCATAGTTCTTTCCTTAACTATCCTATAATAATATCCATAGATATTTCATGTAATTTCTAAAATAGTATCCTTAATATTCATTAACTTTCTGTAAGTAGCATATATTTTCCTCACATTTCGTCAGTATTTTTAAATTCGCGCCTATACAAACTCTACGCGTGACGTTATGCGCGTGGCCATCCTATTTTTGACACTTTTGATATCCTACCTTTTATTTTTTATACCATGGTTGTAACAAATACTGAACAATCCATAAAATAATTAATTTTAAATGATCAAGAAATGTATAAGTATTACTCATTACTGATTTTTGTTATAATTAATATCTTTTATTAGTACTATGATTGTATATTATCTATAATTTGCCACAACTTACAACTCTACTACTTACTCTATTTTGATTCTGCTAAAAACTAGTAAGGTAAAATTGAGATATGACAACACGGTTCACTCTCAATCATTATTTGTTTGAGTTTAATTCCTAAAATTGACCTGAATGACCTGCGCTAAACTAAAACAGCGGACTGACTGAAAGGAACTCTTGAAAGACTCTAGGGGGGCGGATTTAACCGTCATTGAACCCAAGGACCTTCCGAGACTCCGGTTTTCATCCCAGACCTGTCTGAAGTAGACAAAGCCAGGAGACTTCTTCATATCCAAAATCAGGAGTTGAAGACGAAGGACTAGCTGCTGGTGTGTCGAAGGTTGAAAATGAAGGTCAAGAGCTGAAATACAACAGATCCACAGAATGTGTTCAACGAGACTTGTCTAATAGCAAGGAACTCCACCAGGAATGTTCCATGGTAAAACAAGTAAGGGAAAAATTCAACAAGGCCAAAGAAACAGGGAGATGTGTGGGAATATAGCACCATACGAACCAGTTACAATAAACTCTTAGGGAAAGTCAAGAAAGATTCCTGGGAAAAGGACAGTGAGGAAATAGAAAACACTAAAGAATATGCCAGACTCCAGAAAATTATTTCAAAAGATAAACAGAACATAATAAACTCAAGAATGAATTAGGAGAGAATACAAACAGGGAATAAATCGATAAGAGAACTCTTTAGGGTTTATTTCCCTGGGTCACAAATTATAGAACACACATCGGTAATCTGGAATCCAATTTGACTCGAAGCTCGTAAAGGAGCCAACGGAAAGGACTGGCAGATTGCCAAAGAAAAAGTGATAAATAATGACAAACTGAAATATGCAATCAACTCATTTGAACCGTACAAATCATCGGGAACCACATACTTTGATTACTATACGAGGCAAGAGAGAGGTCCGACACGCCTAACATAGGGCGCGGCCATTTTGAACCCTGTGACACAGTTTACAGCTAAAGAATCAGATCGCTCACTCTGCGTCGACACTTTTGATCTCAATGTTTCAGTTTATACACTGTGCAACTCGGATAATACAATATATGACTACCGCCTATAATAAAACAGCAGTCTTCTGCGTATCCTGAATTTGTATCTCTGGAGTGGATGTTATTTTGGAACTTTCAACTGATCCGAGTGAGCTAACTGATTCTTTAGCAATAAACTGTGACTTCAAAAATAATATTCACTGACACTGACAGCAGCAAGCAAAATATCAGGTGCGTTTTAATCATCCGCTTCTGCTTCCGGAATTGTCGGTTTAGTCGTTTTAACCTGTCAGATTAAAACAAGAAAACCGACAATTCCGAAGCAGAAGCGGATGATTAAAACGCACCTATTAAAAATATTGCGCCAAGATGTAGGCAACACGTAATAAGGGTTCAAAATGGCGGAGTTTTCTATCTCCTTTTAAAAGGCACTCAGAAAGCTGCGCAGTGCGACCATTCTCCGTATAGTAAAAGAAAATCAAAGTATGTGTCGGGAACGGACGGGAGTTATTCATTATTGCTACAAAAGGAACCTGATATTTTATATAGAAATATTAGGGTTCCTTTTATACCAAAACCTGGAAACATCGGACTGGGAACCAATAAGTCTAATGTCTTTCATACTTAAGACTAGAGGCACTGCTAGATATATACAGGGTGTTTGTAAAAGGTCTTTACAAAAACATACCACATATTCCTTAGACCAAAATAAGTCGATTTAAGTAAAATTACCTTAGTACAAAGTTGCTTCGTTTGGGCTCCAGAGGGCCTTGAAGTTACAATTTTTAAATCGTTTTTCCCATATAAATTTAAAACGGCATATGCGATTTTGCTGAAATTTGGTACATTGGTAGAGTTTTATGTGGCAAAAAAAATGGTAATAAAATTTTGTCCGATAATAATACATAGACGTAGAACTTGATTTTTTAAATAATTGCACCTTTAAAAATTCTACGCCAATGAAAGAAAAGGAATATGAAATTTAGATTGCGCAACTCATTTACTTTAAAAAAGATACTCTTAATAAGACTCGATTACTCTCATGGTTTTGACAAAATTTGCATTTTAGTAATTGTAGAACATAAACAATAATTATTAAAATACAAACTTTGTCAAAACCATCAGAGTAAATCGAGTGTTATCAAGGGTACTTTTTTGTAGTAAATGAGTACCCAATCCAAATTTCATACTCAAACCCCTTTTCTGTCATTGGCGTAGAATTTTTAAAGGTGCATTTATTTAAAAAATCAAGTTCTACGCCTATGTATTATTATCGGACAAAATTTTATACGATGAAAAACATAAAAATATACTTTTTTCATATCTTCTTCAACACCTCAAATCGAGACTTTTAACAAAAATACTCGATTCTTGCCATGTACGATTTTTTGAGGAATATTAATTATTTGCCTGCAATACGTATACAAAAACATTTATTGTTGGTTTCCATAGTTTCATCTAAATAAAAATATTTAACACCTAATCTCTTGTTAACGATTGAAAGTGTTCTATCTGACTCAATAATTAAAAAAAAAACAAATGCGTGGTTTATTAATATGGCTGTACAATATACCAATGCAGAATATACCGATATGTTACTGACATTAGGATTTTGTGAAGGAAATGCTCGAGAGAGTGTCAGGGTGTACTCCGAAAGGTTTCCAAATCGTCGTGTACCTAGCCACCCAACTTTTGCTGCTGTTGAGAGACGTCTTCGGGAGACCGGTTCCTTTGCTCCCAACACTGTTGATAATGGAAGAGAACGTTTTGTAAGGATTCCTGAAGTTAAAGAAGACATTTTAGAACGTGTTGAAGAAAATCCAAAATTAAGCACCAGACGAATTGGAAGGGAACTAGGAGTAAGTAAAGATGTCGTTCATAAAGTGCTTATAGAACAATTGCTATATCCATACCATAAGAAGCCAGTACAAGAATGATTAGTCCATGATCCTCAAATTCGTTTGGGTTTTTGTCGATTTGTTAATATGCAAAGAGAAAGAGATCCAAACTTTGTCAAGAAGGTTCTCTTTACCGATGAAGCGGGTTTTACAAAAAGAGGTATAACTAATACCCATAATGAACATGTTTGTGCTGTTGAAAATCCGCATGCAATAAAGGTAAACCATTTTTTGCACGAATTCAAAATTAATGTGTGGGCTGGAATAATTGGTAATTTCATTGTTGGTCCTGTCATACTTCCACGAAAATTAACTGGAGAAAATTATTTGGATTTTCTACAAAACACATTGCCAGAATTGTTAGAAGATTTACCACTCCAACTTCGGAGAGATATGTGGTTTATGCAAGATGGAGCTCCACCACATTTTTCTTTAAACGTTAGAAACCACTTGAATGAACAATCAAATCAAATCAAATATATTACGTACCAGATTACAAGTTTTTTTTTTATCCATGGAGGGGATCGTACCTAGGCATATATGCCTGTCTTGTGTGATCCCTTCCATAAAAAAAATACAATAATAAATTGTTTTAAAAGTACAAAAAAAAAATTAAAAAGAAAAACGACTCAGTAATAGGAGTAATAGGAAACTAAAGCAAGACAGGTCCAAAAAGTGAGATAGGTTTAAAACTTTCTCCTGTAGTATAGTTAAACAGAAGTTAACGCTAAAAAATTGTAAAAAATACTTGAAAAGACACCAGAAATAATGTACGTTATTTGCAGTTTTATTTAAAATATTTCAAACATATCTGGGGAAGTTTGGATAAATTCCTTGATTTCAGTTTTAAATTTAGTTAATTTAGTTATTTGTTTCGTTGATAAAGGGAGAAGATTAAACAATTTGGGGCCAAAATAAAAGAAAGATCTTTGTGTTACCGTTTTTTGAAATAGGTCTACATTCAAATTTAAATTTGTAGTTGCTCTGGTTTTTGATGAAACCTTGTGTAGTTTATCCTGATCTCTGTATACCCTTTAAAGACACTGATATGTATATAATTGTCTTAAAGTAAAAATGTTTAATTCTTGATATAGTAGTTGAGTTGAATATAGTCTATCCTTTTTAAATAATATTTTAATTAATGTATTTAATGTAGTTTGCAGATTTTGTAACGTACTTTTAAAAGTACCACCCCATATCGTTATACAATACCTTAAAATTGATTCGGAAAACGAATTATAAATCATAAATAAATTGTTTTTTGAAAGAAGGTCTCTAATGTTATAAAATTTGGTAAACAAGACTCTTAAGCGTTTTGTAACGTAAGTAACGTGTTCATTCCATCTTATGTGCTGGTCAATCATTACACCTAAATATTTTATTGCTTCTGTTTTTTCCAAGATGGGACAGTTACATCTAGTATGATTGCATTTAGAGTCATGTAGTTTAACGTCTATTTTAGGTTGATCAGCTGTAGTAGGAGAAAAAGTAATATATTTTGTTTTTTCAATGTTTAGAGTCAATAAACTATAATCTAGATAAATTTTTATTTTTTTTTAACAAGCTTCTGTATTTAATTTTACTTCATCCCAAGATGTCCCAGTCACTACAAGGACAGTGTCATCAGCATAACATACAAGTTTTCCTTTAAAATGATTTATGTTGGAGATGCTATTTATGTAAATTAAACATAGAATTGGACCCAATACTGTCCCCTGTGGTATTCCTATTTGTACTATTGAAGCGGCACTTAATGTATCCCCTATTTTTACTTTTTGGGTTCTATCTGTTAAATAATTTCTAAGTAAATCAAGTCCTGTACCTCTAATGCCATAGTTACTCATTCTAATTAAGAGATCAGAGTGAGGAACCGTATCGAAGGCTTTTGCCAGATCAAGGAAAACCGTTAGGCATTTACTTGATCTATCCAAGGCGCGGATTATCGGTTCAAGTAGATTTAATGTCGCATCATCAGTACTGGATTTTTTTATGAATCCAAATTGTATTTTCGATAGAACTTTATTTTTGTCTAGGAATTTTATTAATCTGTTTTTGACAGCTTGTTCAAATATTTTTGCAAAATTATTTATAACAGATATTGGTCTATAGTTATTCATTTTGCTATGATCCCCAGATTTAAAAATATGAGTAACTATAGTATGTTTCCATTGACAAGGTATTATTCCACTAGACAAAGAAAGGTTTATAATATGCGATAAGGGAGTCACTACATCTTTATGAATATATTTAATGAGTTTAGTTTCTATCCACACAAATGGATAGGCAGAGGTAATGACGCACCTGTAAACTGTCCACCACGTTCCCCAGACCTAACACCGATGGATTACTTTTTATGGGGACATCTGAAATCCACAGTTTACAGGGAACCTGTAGAAAATGAGGAACAACTCTGGCAACGTATTCAAGATGCAATAAACAATCTTAGAGGTGATGAAGAAGTTATGGAAAGGATACATTTTAATTTTCTTCGACGTATAAATCTTTGTATGCGTGAAAATGGTGAACATTTTGAACAATTTTTGTAAAATCTCTATTTTGATTATGTTGTAAATAAATATTTTTGAACAGAAATTTAGCGAAAGTAATCGAGTCTTATAAAGAGTACCTTTTTTAAAGTAAATGAGTTGCGCAATCTAAATTTCATACTCAAACTCCTTTTCTTCCATTGGCGTAGACTTTTTAAAGGTGCAATTATTTAAAAAATCAAGTTCTACGCCTATGTATTATTATCGGACAAAATTTTAATACCATTTTTTTGCCACATAAAACTCTACCAATATACCAAATTTCAGCAAAATCGCATATGTCGTTTTAAATTTATATGGGAAAAATGATTTAAAAATTGTAACTTCAAGGCCCTCTGTAGCCCAAATGAAGCAACTTTGTACTAAGGTAATTTTACTTAAATCGACTTATTTTGATCTAAGGAATATGTGGTATGTTTTTGTAAAGACCTTTTACCTATAACATTGCTGAACTAACAAAATCAGCGTTTCTGGAATCTTTTACTCCTAAGAATATCACAAGTGGGTTTTCAAGATCCGGCATTTGGCCATTTAATAGACTTGCATTTGGCGATGATGATTTTGCACCAATACAAATATTTGATTCCAGTTCTCAAGAGATTGCTGACGTTGTACATGTGACAAACGAAGAAAATGCACAACTGAAAGGTTTTGTGGATACAGATATTACCAGAAACGATGTGGTTAACGAGAACTGTGAATCAAGTGAGATACCAGTTGTTGATAAAGCCGGCCCCCATGAGACCCGATTGGAAGAGGATGTAACATCTCCTAATGTACATCCTTTACATTCTATTCCAATATTGTCCCCTGAAGTAGTTAGACCACATCCTAAAAAAATCCTTGGATCGTCCTCATCGAAGAAAGGAAGAGAGAAGGGAAAATAGCAAATATTATACAATATCGTTTAAAGAACCGAATAATATTGGGCATATATTGGGATTCTCAAGAAAACACCTTACTCCTAACCAAACGCATTCTTCAGATTTGCCTGTCAAGATTATAAAAGTATCGACTATCCACTTTGATGCCAACATTACGTTGGGATCCTTTGACGGAGACAGACCTGCACACACGATCTACGAATTTGCCATAAAAGTCGATCCTGGCTATGCTATAAACGAAACGCCACTAAATTTACTGTATTTACCAGTTATACCACAACGAGAAATAACCAACATTACAGTGCTGGCTTTAGATCAAGAAGGTCATCCCGTAAATTTTCAAGGTGAAAATAGTACTCTTGTATTGGAGTTGAGAGCAAGAAGCAGATGGGATTAGTTATAAGAGGCAGTGGTGCATCCAAATCTTCAGTGTTGCCACAAGTGCCTAAGCGACGACATCTAACCATAGCAAATATATTGTTTCTCCGTTCACTTGGATATCATGTCAACGATGACTATGTACAAAAGAAAAAGAACTGAAGAGAAAGCACATACACATACTTCTTCAATATTTGATCTGTATCAATCTCCAACGTTCGATGAGTCCATTCGCAAGTCTGAGTATAGATCTTATACGCCATTCATCAAGTCATTCAATTGTAATGATTCTGTGGAATTTAACGTCAATCAAGTGGATTCGTTCTTTGCCATGTTCGCTTCCCGGCTAGCCATCAAAGGAAAACTAGAAGTAACTGGTAAAGGAGATGTAACTTTAGCACCCAACTTTGGGGGCTTCCTTTTTGACTCTTGTACGTACAGCGAATCAGCTAGAGAAGTTGAAACAGTGCGTGATCCTGGAATTGTAAGTGCTATTCGAGCATATACTTGTTACAACAAAGACGATGCAAATCATATGGGTATAGCTGGTTGGAACTATCCTTCAGCACCGATCCTCTCTGCACATGACAAGTCTTTTAGCTTGCTGATGCCACTTAAACATATTTTCAACATTTTCAACGATTATCCTATGATTACGTGTGGCAGACAAACTTTCAGATTTGTACGAGCTAGAAATGATAACGATTGCGTTATTATCAAGGAAAAAGTTGGAGAAACTGGAACAACAGCGAAAATTGTTATCGAAAGCATCGAATTGAAAATCAAACATATTTATCCGAATGATGATGTAAAAGAACAACTTTTAAAATCTATTCAGACTGACAAGCCGATACTAATTCCGTTTAGAAAATGGGACCTGAACGAATTGCCTACAATAACTGCAGGTGCGAGAAGAGAAATATGGGCAGTTAAAACCAGCACCGCAATTGAAAGACCGCGTTTTATTATCGTATGTTTCCAAACTGATAAACGTGATGCTGTTGAAGCAGATCCGACCCTGTTTGATCATGTAAATACGGCTAGCATTCGAGTATCTTTGAATGGTGAATACTATCCCAATGAACGTATGCAGTTAGACTTTGCAAATAGTCACTTTGCTGAGGCTCATTTTAACTACAGCGACTTTCAAGTCAGTTATGCAAACTCCACTGTGAAGAAATGTCTTTTGGATTATGTTGCATTCAAAAATCGTGCTTTGTTCGTTATTGATTGTTCAAAGCAAGAGGAAACTATGAAATCATCTACTGTCGATGTGAGATTGGATATCGAAGCCGATACTGGATTCCCGGGCAACACTAAAGCCTACTGTATAATTATTCATGATTGCTTAATGGAGTACTTCCCCCTCACCGAAGTTATTAAAAACATCTCGTAAAAAACGTTAGCCTCAGATTCAAAAGAGACATCATGAGAATCGCACTCGTCGACATTCAAGGCTTCATCGTTGATGACTTATTTGTACCCAAAGAATTAAGCATCAACATTGGTTTCAAGACGAGCCATTACATCTTTACACCTCCGCAGCCATTTGCTACATTAAGTAATAAAGACAAAAAAACTGCATCGTATTTAGAGAAGAATTTACATGGCATTAAATACTCTTCGGGTAACGTAGAATATTCCAAGTTGAATAAAATACTTGAGAATAAGTTGTTGCTTGCTGCAGACTATATTTATGTTCGAGGAGAACAGAAAGCAGGATTTTTACTTAAGAAATGCAACATTTTAGGCGTTTTTCCCAACATTATTAACGTTTGCAAGTATGATGGTACGCCCTGTGCAACTGGAAACTTTGCAGCTGATATCAACCCATGTCATGCCACTGGACAATTTTCTTGCACCCAACGAAATGTGGAACGTCTACGCCAATGGCTTATAAATGTAATATTACCTATGTAATGAGTGGTTTTTTAAATAAATTTTAATTCTTTAACGTATGATTTGGGTTTTATTGAAACGCCTTTCCTTTTTAAATATTAATTTTAATGCAAGAAGATTCGCATTTGCGATTTACAATTTTTACAACAATATTTAACAATATTATTATTATTCCAAAAAGTATAATGTATAAAAGTATAACTGATGTATCATATTGGATGATTTCATCGGTCTCGTACCATCTTGAATCGCTCTCCGTGTTATCAGGAAATATAAGCTTTATCTTGTAGAATTGTCTTGGCTGTATTTCTTTGAAGAATACTGGAAGTTGCCCATCATTTACTACTTTATGATCCATCAAAGTCCATTCAGTTCGATTACAATCACTTTTTACATCATTAATACAAATTGCCAAATTCTTGACGTTATTGGGGACATTTGTATATAAGACATTATTAAAAATAGCCGTTAGGATGATGAATGATTCTGCTACTTGTAACATCTTGTAGGCCGAATCCTTCTTAGTGGATATTGAGCTGCTGGCGTCTTGTAATTTAGAAATACTTTATCCCACACACTTAGATTTGCTAGTTGCGCTACGATTATTTTCTTATCTTCGTACAAAGCTATTTGTTTATTTAATTTACGAATATTTTCACAAAATTCTTCAAGTTTGCGTCCTTGTTCGTCGGATGACATCATAATACTAAATCATTTGACCACTTACTTTGATTTTTCAGGTAGGAGAATTTTTTCAATATTTTTCCCGTAATCTACACATAAATACCTTTTCAACGAGGTATCACATGCTCCAGGGCGGGGGCGGGGGTCGCGGGGGCGGGGGTGGGGGTGCGGGGCGCCTGGCACGAACCATGCGATCCCACTATGCCTCACCAAGTCCGCGCGAATCGTTCCTCTCTCTCCAACACATTGATTTCCCATACCTATAGGTACCTCTCTCTCTTACACATTGATTTCCCTATTCTAATAGTGGTGGCTGTATAGTATATCTACTTATTTCTATAGATATTCATTGAAAACGAAAATACTGAAAAATTAAAATTTAACACTTTTCCTCCAATTTTTCCATTACGGTCCATTTTAGAAAAGTCATTTAAAAACAAAAATTATAAAGATCGATATCGCAAACAACTTTTAGTTTAACAATTTTCTTAAAAAACAGAATTTTGCACATTTTGTCAAATTTCTCGAATACGGACCATTTCAGGAAAATTTGACATAAAACAAAAATTATAGATAATAATATTGTAAGTAACTTTTATTTGAAGAATTTTCTTCCCCAAACGTAAATAACGAATATATTCCATAAAATATAAAAATCTGATGTGTCCAACACATGACTTTCCTATCTAGGTATTACAGGCCTTTTCCGGTTATTTTGTACAACCTATTGCAGCATCTCTATAAATGTTTAGAGGATAAACTAAATATATACATTGTCCACATACATCTACCGCGAAACATTTTTCTATAGATATTCATTGAAAATGAAAATACTGAAAAATTTATATTTAGCACTTTTCCTACAATTTTTCCATTACGGTCCATTTTAAAAAAATCATGTATAAACAAATATTATAGAGATCGATATCACAAACAACTTTTATTTCAACAATTTTCATAAAAATCAGAATTTTGCACATTTTGTCAAATTTTTCGAATACGGACCATTTCAGGAAATTTTTACATAAAGTAAAAATTATAGATAATAATATTAGAAGTAACTTTTATTTGAACAATTTTTTTCTTCAAACATAAATAACAGATATATTCCATAAAATATAAAAACGGCCTCCCATAAAGTACCCCCCCAGATGTTCCGACTTTGTCCAAAATCTAATCATTTCACGTCAGGCCGAAATAAAACTTAAGTTTAAAATTTAATGTTTCTTTCGTTATCCATTTTTGAGTTTTCTTCAAATTTCGAAATTTACACATTTTCTCAAATATCTCGAATACGGTCCATTTTAGAGAAATTATCTATAGGATAAAAATTATAGAGAATTATATTACAAACAACTCTTGTTTGAACAATTTTTATGAAAAAAAATATTTTTTTACATTTTGTCAAATTTTGCGAATACGGACCATTTTAGGAAAATTTTGTATATAACAAAAATTATAGATAATAAAATAAGAAGTAACTTTCATTTAAAGAATTTTCTTCCCCAAACGTAAATAACAGATATATTCCATAAAATATAAAAATGACCACCTATAAAGTACCCCCCCAGATGTTCCGACTCTGCCCAAAATCTAATCAGCTCATTAGACGTTGGAACAAAGCTTAAGTTTGAAATTTGGTGTTTTTCCGTGTATCGGTTCATGAGTTATGCGTTATACAGACACACACACACACACACACACACACACACACACACACACACACACACACACACACACACACACACACACACACACACACACACAGACACACACACACACAGACATCATCGCGAAAATAGTCAAAACGGATTCAGGGGACCTCAAAACGTAAAAATCCGTCGAAAACTCGAGGTCGAAAAAAATCATGATTCCTATACTTTCCTTATATCTGTATACAGATAGGAAAGTAAAAATGACCACCAATAAAGTACCCCCCCCCCCCCGAATGTTCCGACTCTGTCCAAACCCTAATCAGTTCACCTCAGGTCGAAATAAAACTTAAGTTTAAAATTTAATGTTTTTTCCTTTATCCGTTTTTGAGTTTTCTTCAAAATTCGAAATTTACACATTTTCTCAAATATCTCGAATACGGTCCATTTTAGAGAAATTATGTATAGAATAAAAATTATAAAGAATTATATTACAAACAACTTTTATTTGAACAATTTTTATAAAAAATTATTTTTTTTACATTTTGTCAAATTTCTCGAATACGGACCATTTTAGGAAAATTTTGCATCAAACAAAAATTATAGATAATTATACTAGAAGTAACTTTTATTTAAAGAATTTTCTTCTCCAAACGTAAATAACAGATATATTCTATAAAATATAAAAATGACCACCTATAAAGTACCCCCCAGATGTTCCGACTCTGCCCAAAATCTAATCAGCTCATTGGACACTAGAACAAAGCTTAAGTTTAAAATTTGGTGTTTTTCTGTGTATCGGTTCATGAGTTATGCGTTATACAGACACACACACACACACACACACACACACACACACACACACACACACACACACACACACACACACACACACACACACACACACACACACACACACACACACACACACACACACACACACAGACATCATCGCGAAAATAGTCAAAACGGATTCAGGGGACCTCAAAACGTAAAAATCCGTCGAAAACTCGAGGTCGAAAAAAATCATGATTCCTATACTTTCCTTATATCTGTATACAGATAGGAAAATAAAAATATAAATGTTGCAGATTTCCTACTCATTAAATTTGAAACGAAAAAACTTACTAGCCTGCTATATTTTTATACAATCGCTTCCCCTTTCAAAAATTTGACGGCACGCCACTGATATGGGATATTCAAAGTAATGACTTTTCTAATTTAAAGCTTTTACATGTTGGCAAATTTAAAGATAATTTGTGAAATAAGCTTTCAATATTAACTTACCCGATATTAATGTTGTACCAACGTTTTTCCATCTGATAGAACTTCCGTAAAAAATCTCAGGATGTAGATGAGTAAGAAAGTTATTTCGTAAATCCAACGTCAGATGAGGGATCTTGTACATATTAGAGAATAATCCAGAAGGCAACTCCTCAATTCTTGTCCCGTGGATTTTTATAACCAACTGAGGATTCTTCGTAAATCTTATGAACGCATCTTTATTGATAGTTTTCAAATTTTTTCCGCTAATTTCTAAATGCTGTATTTTTCTGTTAGTTACGCAGAATAATTGATCGGTCAGCTCTTGTTCGACAAACATTATTTTAAGCACTCTCAACTGATCTGTATGGGAAAATAGGTGACACAATTTTTCCGAAAAATTATATACGTTAGGCCAAGTCTGCATAGATAATTTCGATATAATCTTCAACTGCGTCAAAGCCTCACTATCAAATTTTATCAATTTATCCAAATGTTGTATATTTAGTTCTTGTAGATTTTGTAAACCGTTGAAACTGTCTGCTGATATTTCGTTTATAGGATTGTAGGATATATCTAGAGTTTTCAGATTCGGAAGGTAAATCCATATGAATGTAGGTATTTGATTCAAATTGTTATGGCTCAAATCGAATATCTTCAATATCGTTAACTGCTGTACAGAATATTTGTTTATGAACTCGATGTTATTGTGACTTAAATTTAGATAGATCAAATTCGGTAAAGGGAAATATGGTGTTAATATAATCCCAGCGTTTGATAGATCTAGATATCTCAAAGTTTGTGCGTAATGAAATAATTCTTTGAAATTAGATCTCAAAGGATTTGAACTCAAATCTAAAGATTGCAAAATTCCCAAACTTGTAAACGCGTTATCGGGTAGTATAGTCAATTTGTTGTTACCTAAATATAATTGTTGCAATAACGGTATATCAGGAAAAGTAGTTATATCGATATGTTCAATATTATTTGATTGCATTGATAGATATCTCAAAGATATTCCGATATCTGATAAACTAGTACTAGGTACTACCGAGAAACTATTATAACTCAAATCTAGCATTTCTATATGGGTGCTTTTGAAAATTTCTTTCGGTAGATAACTGAGATGATTACCATTCAAATTTAACACCCGTAATTTTGACATATTAGCAAATTGACCTATGTGCAAGTGGTTGATTAGATTCTTAGATAAATCCAAAGTTTGTAAGCTTTGTAAACCGAAAAAGGCTTTTTTACCAATCGTCTCTAAATTATTTTGTTGCAATCCCAGACTTTCTAATGATGTCAAATGCATAAAAACTATATTTTCTAATTTGGCTATTATGTTGTAATCTAAATGTAATTTTTTTAATCCTGATGTATTTTGGATACAAGATGGAATTGTATTAAGATTGTTAAATCTTAGATCCAAAATTTGTACGTTCAATTTTCTAGAATCCGATTTACAAGATACTATCTGATTTCTGCTAAGATTCAAATGTAGATGTCCAGTAATGTTTATAAAAACATTAAAAGATATATCTGTCAATTTATTATTGTAAAAATCGATTTTGTTAATATCGGGTAGATTTGAGAAGGTATCAATTTCGATCATTTTTATTCTATTATCAGATAGAATGATTGTATTGAGATTAGGCAGATCTGCAAAACTATTTTTACTTAATTTTTCTATTTGATTATTAGAAAGTAAAATCGTTTCAAGACTTTTTAATGATCGAAAAGTATTTGATTCTATTGCACTAATTTCATTATTTGAAAAACGTATATCCTGCAATTTCGAATGCACTTCTATTTCGAAAAAATTACTTGGTATCGATTTAATTTTATTCGATTCTAAATTGAGATATTTCAATTCCGGTAAATAAAAATCTGAATGATTTATCACATTAATATTATTATGATCCAACGATAACCATCTTAAATTTGGATTTACCTTGAATATTCCAGTATGCAAATCATTTATTTCGAAACTAAAAGACATTTCTAAACTTTCTAAATTTCTCAAATTGATAAAAACATCTTTATCGATGTACCTCAATGGATTGAAGCTCAAACTCAGCTCCTTCAGATCAACCAAATCATCGAAAATGTTATTTCGCAAACGCGTTATCCTGTTATTAGCCAGAATCAAACTTTTAACATTCCACGCCCAATTTTGAAAATGTTCCCGTTCGATTTCGAAAATTTCATTGAAAGCGATATTAAAATGGGATATTTTCGAGCAATTCTGTAAGGCAACAAAAGGAATTTCATAAAGTTGATTGCCACTTAAACTTAACGCTTTTAAACTGTGACAAAAGTTATCAAAACTATTAGAAGAGACGTATTTTAAAAAATTCCACGATAAGTACAAATATTTTACAGAATTCAATCGTTTTAAACCTTCTGGAATTCGTTGTAAATTATTATGATCCAAATCTAAATATTCCAAACTGGATATGATACCGTTAAATGCGTCGAAATCCATTTTTTCTATTGAATTATAAGAGAAAATTATCCTTCCTGTTTTTAAACCGAAAAAAGAATTGTCAGTCAGCATTCTAAAGTCGTTAAATGCCAAATTAATGTCTCTAATGTTCAAAGTATCGTTAAATAAAAACGATGGTAAAGTGCTGATATAATTCTCGGCTAAATCGACTTTTTCCAAATATAATATTCGTTGAAAAGTATACTGGGGGATTAATTTGATGTGGTTTCCTCTTAGATACAGCCATTGCAGGTTCGTTGACATATTGATGACATCTATTGGAAAATCTGTTATCAAGTTATGCGAAAGACTAACTGTTTTCAAAGAAGCAGGGAGAGAATCTTTCTCTATGTTGTAAATACGATTTCCATCCAAATTTAACCAAATCAACGTTTTAAAATGTTTGAGACCTTGTTGTTGGTTATTTTTGAAATTGTGGGTGATGGTGGTGTCGTTGGGTATGATGGTTAAATCGTTTTCTCCTAAGAATAATGTCGATATAGAATTTTTCATGTGCGACCAGATTCCCGTTACTGTAGATATTTCGTTTCTGAAACAAATTTATTTAAAAAAATTATAATTAGCCATCAAGAAAAATCGTAATTAGAGTTGGTTGTGAAATTTGTATGTTTTGGGTTGGTATTTTAGCCACTTCCACAAAATGACATTAATTACTTGATAGATTCGTTGTAAACTAACAGCCGTATGTATAGTCGATCGCCAGGGATTCGCCAGCGGATCAAAACGAACTTCGTAAAACTAATAGAGCGAAAAATTGCGGCAATAATTCCTACTAGAAACAAATTCAACTCCCTAAGCGAAAGCGAGTCAGAACAAGAGCAAATCACAGTGCTTCCAGCCACAACAAAAGGGAAAGCAACCCCCAATCTACCGATAAAAGGCAACTCTGCGTCTATAGTCTATTTTTTTGTATGAGAGAGTATTAAAATAATAAATCGTTCGTAATCCATAGGCGTACCACTTCTTTTAGTAAACAGTTAAAATATTTTTTATAGTTATTCCTCGAGTATACACTTATATTTTCACCTAATTAACCTGCTTATAACTTCTAAACAGCTGAAGGTAAAAAAGTGCAATTTTTTCTAACATGTTTTATTTTTCCACAAGGTATGTTAAGAACATTGTGTCAAACGTGTTATGTAGATATAAGGGTTTAAACTTTGACTTTTAAACAACGTTACGTTCATAAATAATAATTTTAATATAAAAACTACTTCTTACCTACAAATCCAAATCGAAATCAGAAGATGAACCAATATTTACAATGAGTGGCTCGATCATTTCAACAGTAATATTGTCCAACTTCCACATTTTCTCTTCTTCTTTAATCGTATGATATACTGCTTACTATACAGGGTGTTATTGAAATACACGTACATATTAAAATGGGGAATAGTATGTAATGACCAAAAACGATTGGCACCAATTTTAACTTCAAATTCTAAAATTTAAATATTGGGGAAGAGTCCCCTTTTCCGACCTACTAGTTTCCATATTTAAAGAAGTAAAATAAATCGAAATTGAACTTACCCATAGAAATTGCACTGTTGCCGTAGCAAAACCAATTAATTCAAAATAAAGTTTATTACAGTAATTGTTCAAAATGCCGTCCATTATTATTTACACACACTTGCAATCGTCTTTCCAAAGAACTTTGAACATTAGAAATTAGTCTTGGATTTTGTCGTAGTTCCTCGGCTACCGCATTAACTTTATTGGTTAATTGTTCAACACTATTAATAGGTTCATTATAAACCAGTTGTTTCATGTGACCCCACAAACAGAAATCGCATGGATTTAAGTCCGGAGATCTCGGAGGCCACTTAGTAGGTCCATTTCTGCCTATCCGCTTTTGAGGAAATCTAATGTTCAAAAACTGCCGTACGTTTAAATCAAAGTGAGGAGGAGCGCCATCTAGTAGGTACCACATCCGTTGCCTTAATTGTAACGGTATCTCTTCTAGGAGTACTGGCTAAATATCTTCTAAAAAGTGGAGATATCCTGGCCCATTTAATCTGTTCGGGAGAACATAAGGCCCGATTAAATACTAATCTATTATGCCAGCCCAAACATTTATTGAACATTTTCTTTGATGCCCAGTTTCCCTAATGGCGTGAGGATTTTCATCACTCCAAATATGCGTATTGTGCATATTGAACACGCCATCACGAGTGAATGAAGCCTCGTCAGTATACAATAATATTTTTAGAAAATCAGGAATATCAACACATTTTTGAATCATCCATTCACAAAACTCCACTCTCTTTTCTTCATCACCTGGATATAAGGCCTGGACTTTTTGGATGTGATAAGGATGTAAACCTTGTTCTTTAAGTGTCCGCCACACAACAAATGAGGACACTCCAATTTCAAGACCTAGTCTTCTACAACTTAATTGAGGCCGGTTTTCAACAGCTTCCAATATTTCTTCTTCGGCCGCCAATGTTCTTTGTGTTCTTGTTCTCCCTCGATCTGCATTGACACTCTCAAATTTTCCATGGTCTCTTAGATGCTGAACAGTTGAAATAAACGTACGACAGTCCGGAATTCTCCGATTTGGAAACCGTTCGCGATACAGGATTTGTGCTTGCCGAGAATTTTCTCCAGCTGCCCCATAAACCAGCACTATATCCGTTAGTTCAATATTCGTAAATAGTGGCATCGTAAAAAAATATTTAAAAGTAATCGTAACAACACTTTTTACCAACTTGGAAATGACGCGCTCGTGTTAGCCAGATTCGTAAATCAACTAAAATTTTAATAATCTATAGTTTCAAAAATGTATAGTTTAAAAACAATCATTTATCAAATATTCTAGTTTTTTGATAACGAGGGTAGTAAAAACCAGTCTTCGGAAATAGAAATTAATTCGAAAATCTTGGCAACATGGTTATTTCTTACAAGACTAGTTTTCTTATCATCTGACAAAAACTTGCATATTAATTACTGTTGATGTTTAAAATAGGTAAATAAACCTAATTTATATAGGTCATCCTCAACATATCAGTGAAGTACGTTTGTTATAGAATTAATTTTCAAAAATTAATAACTCCCTTAATAAGGGGTATTTTTAAAAAATAATATTTTTCTACATTCAGTGGGGATCTGCGCAATACCCAGTTTTAATATGTACGTGTATTTCAATAACACCCTGTATATTGGTAATGAAAATATATGGAATAAACACCACAAATTATGGACATATTCAGATGGAAATAGTACTTTTAAATATATCCAAAATATTTTGTTGTTTTAAATTTTAATTAATAATTTTGTAAAATAAAATTTACTTGAATATTTAGTTAATGATTTTGATTAGAAATTCATTCATTTTTAGTTTAAAAAAATCAGCAATAAAGTGGTTAGTTTTTTTAAGTAGAACACCCAAAAAACAATGTTGACCAATTTATAATATACAAGGTGTCTCTAAAAGGTGCAGAAAAAATGGGTACCACATTCTTGAAGCTTAAATATCTAACTCAACTTACCTCAGTCCAAAAGTGGATGATTTAAAAGTTCAATTTGATTTTAGTTTCTCAGATACTATCGCCTAAGAAGGCACATGAGTGTTAATAATTTAGCAGGTTCTGTGAAGAAGAGGTGGAGACATCAATCCACGTCATGTGCCAGAGTAAAGGCCTAGCTTGATTGAGGTTTCTAATACTAGGTGAAGAAAAGCTAGACGCTTATAACTACATAAGGGAGCTCCTGTCAAGGCCACTGAGTGTAATAAAAATTATCGAGCTAGACGACATATTTTAAAATAACGAAGCTCCACAATAGATCTGAAAATATTTAAATTTCACAGCCATCTCTAATTATGATTTTTCTAGATGGCTCATTATATCTCACTTTATTATATGTCACTTGATATAAATATCCCAATGAGCACATGTACGTTAAAAACGTCGAAAACTGGTTGATAACCAAACGTATAAGAAAGAGGTCAAATATCGCAGAATATAACGTTATTCACAACCACAAATTGCATTTAAAGTTAACGTATGTTTGTAACGTTTTATGTTACTATTAAGGTAATATTAGAATCAAACGTTGAATTTACATAGTTTCTATCATGAAAAAGAAGAAATATCGGTTGATTTTGAATAAAAAAATTTATTATAATTGTACGTAACGGTTTTATTTTCCCGTTTTCTTAACGTTAATATATTACGTATTTTCGTTACATAACGTTAAAAAATATATAAATAACACCGAAAAAATTAATGGGGTGATTCTGTGATGAAAATTAATGTGAGTGTTTGGTATAAAATTTTTTGAAAAAACCCTCCCCGGAAAAGTTACACCCCTTCAAAAATTAAAAAAAAAAATGGTTTTTCTTTTTTATTTTCCCTGTATATCAAGCTAAAGACACGAAACTTGGTAAACATTATCTGTCAATAAAAGTACACTTTCTGAAATTTTTTCAACCCTGAAGTATGCTTAGAAGGGGTTGAAATAATCAACCCCTAAGATATTTTTTCTTACAACAAAAAGTATGACTGAAAAGCCCAATTCATTTACTAACTTTTTTATCTCTACAAGTTTTTTTCGAAAACTTAAGCATTTATGAGAAAAAAATAAATAAGCTCATGTAAAATAGCATTTTATTAAACCACAGCCAACCAAATTATGATTCTACAACTAAAAACAAAAGTGAACAAACAATGAACAAAAACCTGTCGAATATCGACAATACAATTATAATAAATGTTGAAAATGACCGCCTTCAGCTTTAATACAAGCATCTACCCTTTTCCTCATAGAATTGCGTATACGATGAAATATTCCTGGAGAATTTCTTATAGTTTCACACCCTGCTACAATGCGGTTTCGCAGATCATCGATATTTTCAACTGGTTTTGTGTATATCAAAGATTTCAGATATCCCCATATACAAAAATCCAAAGGATTAAGGTCAGGGGAGCGGGCTGGCCAGTTTACAGGTCCTCCGACCTATCCATTGATTGGCATACACCTCATCTAGGTGAGTTCTTGCACGTATACTAAAATGAGCTGGTGCACCATCGTGCATAAACCATAAATGTTGCCTAATTTGAATGGGAACCTCTTCAAGAAGAACAGGTAATTCTTCAAGGAGATGACAATATGCTTCACCATTTAATCGTAGCGGAAGAAAATGGGGACCAATTAAATGATTATCAATAATTCCGAGCCACACGTTTAATGAAAATTGATACTGATGATTTCCTTCAAAAAAGCCATGAGGATTTTCGTCAGCCCAAAGGTGATTGTTGTGAAAATTTCTAATACAGTCTCTTGAGAAACTCGCCTCGTCAGTAAATAAAATATTACCTAAGAACTGTGGTGCTTGGCCAATCATATTAATAAGCCACTGACAAAAAATCACACGGGGTAAAAATCTCGAATCATTAACGCCTGCACCCGTTGAAGATGATAGGGATACAACATTTGTTCTTTTAAAATTCTAAAAACAACGAAATGGCTTACATGTAGGACACGAGCTATTCTCCTGGTACTAGTTTCTGGGAATTCTTCAATTGAATTAAGTACGGCTTCTTCTACAGCTGCAGTTCTAACTTCTCTAGTACGACCAGAATCATAACTTCTTTTTTCAAAATTACTACGTTCCCGCAAGCGTCGGTGAATAGTTGTGAACGTAGTATGATGGGGTAGTCTACGCTGTGGGTACTGTTTAGCATAAAGTCTTTGCGCTTCCAATGAATTACCTAGCACGACCGTATGTAAAATGCATATCTGCCATTTCTAAATTCGAATATGCATTCATATTTTCAATCAACTAATATTTCCTACAATACACAATCATAAAACTTGTGAAACAATAAGATGGGTAACAGAAAATGACACTACACAATCCTGGTATCAGTATTAATGTTTTTATGCAAAGCACAGGCCACTAGACTTGACGCAAAATACACTCGCGTTAGCTCATCTTTTTGAAAATGCATTGCATTAGATTTTTTTTCTCGTAAATGCTCAAGTTTTAGAAAAAACTTGTAGAGTTAAAAAAGTTAGTCAATGAATTGGGCTTTTCAGTCATACTTTTTTAAAGAAAAAATTTTCATCTAAAAAAAAGTTGTAAGAAAAAATATCTTAGGGGTTGATTATTTCAACCCCTTCTAAGCATACTTCAGGGTTGAAAAAATTTCAAAAAGTGTACTTTTATTGACAGATAATGTTTACCAAGTTTCGTGTCTTTAGCTTGATATACAGGGAAAATAAAAAAGAAAAACCATTATTTTTTTTAATTTTCGAAGGGGTGTAACTTTTCCGGGGAGGGTTTTTTCAAAAAATTTTATACCAAACACTCACATTAATTTTCATCACAGAATCACCCCTTTAATTTTTTCGGTGTTATTTAGATACACCCTGTATAGTAAATTAACTAATATTAAAATAACGTTTATTTTTAGTTAAAAATATTAACCAAAGGTTTAAGTTTTCCGATACAATAATGGTTACTATTAAACGTATATTAAACAAAATGTTCAATTGTCTGTAGAACTACAATTACATAACGTTTTAAAATGATATTAAAATATACTTAAATAAGTAATATTAAAATAACCTAGATATTTGATTTACATTATTAACCAAACGTTAAAAGGTACGAATACACAAATGTTTTCTATATGACATGTATTTAATTTAAACTAATGTTAATAACGTTAATTTTATTCGACTCTAGTAATATTGATAATACAGCAAAAGTATAAAATTATAAAATTATTTTCAATAATTTTTTATTTTCTTACCCGTGTAAATTAATCCACTGTAAATTCCGCACATCTCTGAGCGTCGAAAAGGGAATACTCTCGAGTTTATTGTAACTCAAATCCAAAGATATGATGCTCTTTGTCAACGAACTACAACATAAAAGATGTAAAGGTGACAAGACTGGTTATGAATGAATGAGCGAACAACAAAGCAAGAACAAAGTTATCCTTCTCTTGTCTTGAACTCACCTAAAACTTCTATCCGAGATGTGTTGTATGTGGTTATTGGTGAGGATAAGGGCTTGCACTTGGCATCCCGCCAAACTTTCAGACTCTAGGATAGTTATTTTTGTTCCTACCACTTCCAACTGACTGATAGTTCCTTCGGGTAAAGCTGTAACACAAGAAATCGATTTGAATTTTAAAAAGAAACCATTTTTTAATATTAAAATAACCAAAAAAGGTTGATGGCTGTGTGCACGTAGTTTAGAAAGGAAAGACTGTGGAAAATACAGGGTGTTTGTAAAAGGTCTTTACAAAAACATACCACATATTCCTTAGACCAAAATAAGTCGATTTAAGTAAAATTACCTTAGTACAAAGTTGCTTCGTTTGGGCTCCAGAGGGCCTTGGTAGAGTTTTATGTGGCAAAAAAAGTGGTATTAAAATTTTGTCCGATAATAATACATAGGCGTAGAACTTGATTTTTTAAATAATTGCACCTTTAAAAATTCTACGCCAATGGAAGAAAAGGAGTTTGAGTATGAAATTTAGATTGTGCAACTCATTTACTTTAAAAAAGGTACTCTTGATAAGACTCGATTACTCTCATGGTTTTGACGAAATTTGCATTTTAGTAATTTTAGAACATAAACAATAATTATTGTTAAAATACAAACTTTGTCAAAACCATGAAAGTAAATCGAGTGTTATCAAGGGTACTTTTTTGTAGTAATTTACGAATTAAATTACGTTGAGCATATGATTTCCCATCTGAATAATTCCTTAATCCAGCTTTTCTCTGTATATGCTCCTTTAGTAAGAAAAAAAGTTACGAAACCGCATACCCCTTGGATTACTTATAATATAAAAGTAATGATTTCGTTAAGAGACAAAGCTTTAAAAAAATATAAAAAAAATAAGACTGCAGTAAATTGGACTAGCTATACCGACCTAAGGAATTTTACTACTGGAGCAATTCGACGAGAAAAAAAGGCTTATTTAAACTTTATTCTTAGAGAAAAGAATTCCAAGACCACCTGGAACACTCTTAGATCCTTAGAAATTCTTAGAAAAAAAGCCAGTCCTATTATACCACCTAACTTAAGTAATGTTACTGAAATTAACAAACATTTTAATTCATCTCCTACTACTCTGAAGTCACATGACCAATTAGCCTTACTTGATCGATACTATGAAAATATATATGAAAATAAATTCGAATTTAAATCTGTCTCTTCTGATACAGTTCGAAAATCTCTAAATCGTATAAAAAGTCATGCCGTTGGTTTAGATAACATATCACTGCGCATGATACAGTTAGTAGAAAATTATTTAATCAATCATTTAACATTTATTTTTAATAAAATAATTTCTTCGTCTCATTATCCACTTTCGTGGAAACGGGCCTTTATTATTCCGCTTGCTAAATGTAATCAACCTACTAGCTTATCTGACTTGCGTCCTATTAGTATTCTACCAACCCTTTCTAAATCGTTTGAATTTATACTTAAAGATCAAATTAGCAAATATGTATATGACCAAAATATAATAACTCCAGCTCAATCTGGCTTTAGAATGCACCATAGTACGACCACTGCCCTCTTATCTATCACGGATGACCTTTTTAAAGCGACAGACCTGGGAAAAGTCACATGTTTGGTTCTTCTTGATTATAGCAAAGCATTTGATACTTTAGATCATCCAACACTTTGCAAAAAACTGAAATTTTTCGGTTTTTCTCATAAATCCGTTCGTCTAATATCAAATTTTCTTAGCAATCGTACTCATAAAGTTATTTTGGAAGCTGATGTATCCAGCAGTCTACCCGTTAGTCAAGGTGTTCCGCAGGGATCCATTCTGGGATCATTGCTGTTTTCACTGTATATAGCAGATTTTCATAGTTTTGTTAAAAATTGTGTGATCCATCATTATGCAGATGATACCCAGTTATATCACTCGTTTAATAATAAGTGCTTACTTACTGCCCAAAATCTTATTAACGACGATTTAAATGCATTACTTGATATTTCTACAGCTCACAACCTCAAAATAAATTCTAAAAAATCATCCATCATGTTATTTGGCCCCAAAAAATTAAGACAATTAACAATAAACGCATTACAAATTAAATTAGGCGATGCTCTTCTTCAATTCACGAATGAAGGAAAAAACTTAGGTCTCTGGTTAGATTCTGATCTTTGTTTTAGTAAACATACCTCCACCATATCTCAAAGTTCGTTCAACGTCTTGAGACAGTTGTACCCTAACCGAGACCTGCTTTCCACACAACTCAAACTTAAACTTTGTGAATCTCTCATTTTTTCCAAACTCAGTTATTGTGATTCCATCTACGGTCCAGCCCTACTCCAATCCGATTCCGCTCGTCTACAAAAAATCCAGAATAGCTGTCTACGTTTCGCCTATGGAATTCGAAAATTTGATCATATCTCGAATAAAATGAAAGAATCAGGTTGGTTGACTTTCAATAACTATCGCCTTTTGCATTTATTAACCCAAGTTCACAAAGTTTTACTCATACAGAAACCTGATTATTTAGTTAACAAATTAAAGACATTTTCCAATATTAATGAATTTCCTACGCGGAATCGAATGACCTTGGTGGTACCGAATCATAACACGGCTCTATTTAAAAGATGTTTTTCGTATGTTGCATGTAAAGAGTACAATAAACTTACAAATGAATTTAAATCATATAACTTGCTTAATTTCAAGAAACGACTAAAAGATTCTTTGTTCAATAAGCAATGGTCATAAAAAAAATATATTATATAATGCAACGAATTTGGTTTTGAAAATCTGTTTATTTTTTATACTTTTTTTTCTCTATTATATTATATTTCAATGTTATTTACAGGTTAAGTTGTAAATCAGCACAAGCTGAACTTCACCTTTTCATCTACCTTATATATGTATATATTTACACTTATACTAAAACTTGATGAATAAAGACTCTTTATTAATTGAGTACCTAATCCAAATTTCATACTTAAACCCCTTTTCTGCCATTGGCGTAGAATTTTTAAAAGTGCAATTATTTAAAAAATCAAGTTCTACGCCTATTTATTATTATCATATTTTCATATTTTAGTAATTTTAGAACATAAACAATAATTATTTCTACGCCTATGTATTATTATCGGACAAAATTTTATACCATGAAAAACATAAAAATGTACTTTTTTCATATCTTCTTCAAAACCTTTAATCGGGACTTTTAACAAAAATACTCGATTCTTGCCATGTACGATTTTTTGAGAAATATTAATTATTTGCCTGCAATACGTATACAAAAACATTTATTGTTGGTTTTCATAGTTTCATCTAAATAAAAATATTGTCAAGTTTTAACACCTAATCTCTTGTTAACGATTGAAAGTGTTCTATCTGACTCAATAGTTAAAAAAACAAATGCGTGGTTTATTAATATGACTGAACAATATACCAATGCAGAATATACCGATATGTTACTGACATTAGGATTTTATGAAGGAAATGCTCGAGAGAGTATCAGGGTGTACTCTGAAAGGTTTCCAAATCGTCGTATACCCAGCCACCCAACTTTTGCTGCTGTTGAGAGACGTCTTCGGGAAACCGGTTCCTTTGCTTCCAACACTGTTGATAATGGAAGAGAACGTTTTGTAAGGATTCCTGAAGTTGAAGAAGACATTTTAGAACGTGTTGAAGAAGATCCAGAATTAAGTACCAGACGAATTGGAAGAGAACTAAGAGTAAGTAAAGATGTCGTTCATAAAGTGCTTAGAGAACAATTGCTATATCCATACCATAAGAAGCCAGTACAAGAATTATTAGTCCATGATCATCAACTTTGTTTGGGTTTTTGTCGATTTGTTAATATGCAAAGAGAAAGAGATCCAAACTTTGTCAAGAAGGTTCTCTTTACCGATGAAGCGGGTTTTTTCAAGAAGAGGTATAACTAATACCCATAATGAACATGTTTATGCCGTTGAAAATCCGCATGCAATAAAGGTAAACCATTTTCAGCACAAATTCAAAATTAATGTGTGGGCTGGATGCCACGCTCCTAGTCTCCCCAGGACTGTAAGGGGTGGCAAAAATTACTATTTTCCCAAGCTAACTATTAAATTTATTATTCGGAGAATGGGGTGTTTAATGAAAGTATTTTGTCCTGGGATCTGATTTAATATTTTTATCTTTTAGTTGATGCACAAAATTTACCATGGAGTTATTATCCCCTACAAATGTTTATTCTGTTCTCTATACTGTTAATAATATAAAGGTGATTTATGTTCCCCCTTGTAGTACTATAAGGTGCACAGAAAAAGGTGAGTTTTAATTATTATCTTAAATCTTATCAACTATATATATTGTACTTTACTCTAGTGTACAGATGGTAATGAGAGCTGCTGCGTTCAGGTACATTAAAATAAGAAAGGTAGTCCTTACTTGAGGGCTGAGGGATTTGAAGTCTTACTATCGACTGATAACTCAGGACTCGGTAATGGTTGGTGATGTCTCCAGAAGGTGCCAATGAATTATATGGGTGCTGCAGATAAATCGGTGGTAGATACCGAACCTTCAATATCTATCGGTCATATCTCTCGATTCAAATAATCTTGTTCAAATAAATATTCAATGAATAAATGAACGCATAAAACGTAAATAAGTACGTAAATAAGTACTTAAATCAGTACTTAAAGGCCTAAAAGGAAACAACATTATTAATACTTGATTTTTAGGAAAGCATGGACAGGTTGAACTTACCACAGATGTGAGGGGCCTTTCTTTTACAAGCAATAAAATCCACAATATGTGATTCAACCTAAATGAAACATTACTTGTAAGAATTAAGATGAGGGTTGAAAATACTGGCTAAATAAATCCGAAAATTCGAAAACTTAAACCCAGGTGGTTCAGCAAGAAGCCATTTTATTCAAAAGGTCAGATATGAGAGTATAAAAAAATATTTATAAAAAGTGGTCAGTGGTCAGTTCATGTCCAGATAAGATATTTAAATTATCCTGATTGTTGTACCTTAATGTAATTAATTAGAAGTATTTGAAAAAGAAGAAAATTGACAACAAAATGACTTTGACATGATAGAAATAAACAAGTCCTATATAAAATCAGAATAAAGATTTTAAAGAAAATCTACCCTAAACTACCTAACTAAATAACTAAATTTCTCTAAATTATTTAAATAGGGTAAACATTTATAATTTAGTATTTTGTTGGAATAACATTCTACTCATCGTGAGGTATCTAATGTCGATTTATATTTTGTATTGTTTTTAGAAGTAAAACTACACTTAGTAAAATATATGCAGACGATGAAGGCGAGAAAAAAAAGTGTGATTAAATCTATTGGTAAGTTTTATGTTCCTAAATATCTTATTGATATTATTATTTATATTTATTATTTTTAGGGTTTCGAAACACAGATGACTGAAAACTATTATTAATATTGTGATTTATCTTATTACGAATAAATTCATTTTTTCGAAGACATCTTTATCTTTTTAGGGTAAAATATTCCCAAGGTAAAATGTGCACGTAACATGGAATAATTGGTAATTTCATTGTTGGTCCTGTCATACTTCCACGAAGATTAACTAGAGAAAATTATTTGGATTTTCTACAAAATATGTTGCCAGAATTTTTAGAAGATTTACCTCTCCAACTTCGGAGAGATATGTGGTTTATGCAAGATGGAGCTCCACTACATTTTTCTTTAAACGTTAGAAACCACTTGAATGAACAATATCCACACAAATGGATAGGAAGAGGTAATGACGCACCTGTAAACTGGCCACCACGTTCCTCAGACCTAACACCGATGGATTATTTTTTATGGGGACATCTGAAATCCACAGTTTACAGGGAACCTGTAGAAAATTAGGAAAAACTATGGCAACGTATTCAAGATGCAATAAACAATCTTAGAGGTGATGAAGAAGTTATGGAAAGGATACATTTTAATTTTCTTCGACGTATAAATCTTTGTATGCGTGAAAATGGTGAACATTTTGAACAATTTTTGTAAAATCTTTATTTTGATTATATTTTTGTGAAACCTATACACTCTAAATTATTAAAACAGAAATTTAGCGAAAACCATGAGAGTAATCGAGTCTTATCAAGAGTACCTTTTTTAAAGTAAATGAGTTGCGCAATCTAAATTTCATACTCAAACTCCTTTTCTTCCATTGGCGTAGAATTTTTAAAGGTGCAATTATTTAAAAAATCAAGTTCTACGCCTATGTATTATTATCGGACAAAATTTTAATACCATTTTTTTTCCACATTAAACTCTACCAATATACCAAATTTCAGCAAAATCGCATATGCCGTTTTAAATTTATATGGGAAAAACGATTTAAAAATTGTAAATTCAAGGCCCTCTGGAGCCCAAACGAAGCAACTTTGTACTAAGGTAATTTTACTTAAATCGACTTATTTTGGTCTAAAGAATATGTGGTATGTTTTTGTAAAGACATTTTACAGACATCCTGTATATTGAAATTTAAATTTAGAATACAATAGTTAATATGAAAAAGGTTAAATGCAAAAAGCCCACAAAAACTGAAGGTTTTTTTATATATTTATATTATAATTGTGAAACAGTCTACCTACTGGCCACTAACAAGCATATCTGTAGGATATGGGACACCCGGTATTCCGTATTGCATAAAATATCGAATGAGTAACAGATAGTGATAAGGGATGTGTTGAGCTGTAACTATATTTATGAATCAGTTGATATATTGTACTTGTAGCGAGTGGACATTAAAAGTATAAAACCATATAAGGTGTTTTATTTAACAAGTGCTATTATTAAAAGTATAACAATTACAATATCCACCAAGTTCTTTGTGTTAGCAACCCCGTAAGAGACGCCGCTGGAATATCTAGTACTATGACTCATTAGGCGATAAGTCGAAATCACCAGAAATTATATAAGCGTTTTATTTAGATATAGGGCATTATTGTGCGAATCATTATACAGTTTAGTCGAATATAATAAATAGTGAAGTTAAATAGTCGAGTTTAGTGTTACAACCCTCTCCTAACATCAGAAGTGGTTCGACTCGCCCTGAAATGGGTAGAAAAAGAACGTATTCTTCTTCGAGCAGTTCTAGTTCCTCGAGTTCTACTAGTTCTTCGTCCAGTTCAAGTGCTTCTAGATTAAATAAGAGACGCAAGAAAAGTAAACAAAAAAAGAATTTAAAAGTACCTAAAAACAAGGCGGGGGTAAGTCAAGTCTCATTATCCTTATTATCGGAAAAACATGTTATATCTAATGCAGTACCCGAATTTAACCCGTTATCAGATAATATCGGCTGTTGGATTGAAATTATAGAGCATAATGTAAAATTATTTAATTGGGCCGAACACCAGACTATCCATCAAGTTGTGAATAAGTTACAGGGTACAGCAAAAATTTGGTATGAAAATTTAATCGCCAACGACAAGCAATGGCCTAGTTATAGTTGGTCCGATTGGAAAAACAAATTGATGGAGACATTTCATTCTAGAAGAGATATGTACACACTTTTAATTGAATTAGCAAATCATAAGCCTTCAGATGGATGTTCTTTATATGAATTTTTCTTTACACACTTAGCAAAAATTGATAAGTTAAAACTAAATTTTTCAATCGAAGATAAAATTTCATTAGTTTTGGGTGCTATAAATGATAAAAATATTACTTCAGCAGCAGAAGCTGCAAATATCAATGATTTAAACATCTTAGGGTCTTATTTGCGAAACAAAGTTTATTGTAAGATTTCAGAAAAACCACAAAAATATACTGAAGTTTCGAATAACAATTATTATAGTAAACCTGTTGCTAGTACCAGTAAAGATTTTGGCCGTAGGGATATTTTTGACAAATTTAAAAAAGTAAATTACGAAAGACAAAGGAATTTTTCAACGGTGAATCATAAAATTATTATTTGTCATAGATGTGGTATAACGGGACAACATATTAGTGATAATTGTCCTCACCGACACAAAATTTGTAACAATTGTAAAATAAAAGGTCATATTGGCAGAGCTTGTAAATCTGCTGTAAAAAAAGAAAAAAATAATGAAAAACAAATAAATTTAACAAAAACTGAAAACGTTAACATGATAACTAACAAAGAGGCAAAAAAATTTTTCAAACCGGTTCTTATTAATAATCAAGTTATGCAAGCGTTTATAGACTTAGGAAGTGATTGTTCATTGATTGAGAAAAATTTAGCAATTCGACTTAAAATACAAGTTAAAAACTTACAGGAAAAAGTGCGTCTTACGGGGTTCAATGGTGACGTAACCGAAGTGAATGAATATGTCGAAACTGAAGTAACTATGGAAGGGTGTAAATTAAATATTTTAATATATGTTACAGTTAATACTTTAAAAAATACTGAAATTTTAGTAGGACGTAATTTTACGGAAAATCCAAAAATTTCTTATTATCGTATTGGTAATGAATTAACTTTTAAATATTCAGATAATTTACAACTTTTTCAACTTGAAGTTAATCACGGGGACTTAAATAAAATAGATAAAATGAAATTATATAATATTATTGAAACATTTCACAGTTGTTTATATTCCTCTATGGAAAAATTGGGCAAAGCACATTCGGTAATAATGAAAATAGAGACTACTACATCCAAACCAGTTACATTTAGACCTTATAGGTTATCACAGTCAGATAAGGATATCATGAAAAAACAAGTTGGTGAGTTACTTTCCGCCAATATAATAAAAAAAAGTAGCTCAGAATATGCTAGTCCAGCTTTATTAGTAAATAAAAAAGGAGGGGATAAAAGGCTAGTTATTGATTATAGGGCTTTAAATAAAATAACAGAAAAAATTAAATTTCCACTACCAGTTATAGAAGACCTTATTGATTCACTTGGAGGCTATACATATTTTTCGATAATGGATTTAGCGTCGGGTTACCATCAAATACCATTGCACCCCGATTACACACACAAAACAGCATTTGTAACTCCAGAGGGACATTACGAATACTTAAGAGTACCCTTTGGGTTATGTAATGCCCCTGCGGAGTTTCAGAGAATGATGTCTGAAATTTTTGAACCTCTTCGAAATGTCGGTATCACTCCTTACCTGGACGATATTATTATTCCATCTAACACAATAAGTGAGGGTATAGAAAAATTGCAAAAAGTTTTCCAGATCATTGAAGAACATGGTCTAACTGTTAAATTATCAAAATCTCAATTTTTTCAAACTAAAATAACGTACCTAGGATATGTAATTAGCAATAATAATGTTTCTATTAGTGAAGAAAAAACAGTTGCTGTTAAAAATTTCCCTATGCCAAAGACTATTCACCAGGTAAGACAGTTTCTAGGGCTTACTGGTTATTTCAGAAAATTTATTAAAAATTACGCTTCTAAAACTAGTATATTAACAGATTTATTGAAAAAGGATTCGAAATGGAATTGGACTCAGAATCATACAGAACTGGTAAACCATCTGAAGGAAATGATTTGCTCAGTTCCCATTCTAGCCATATTCAGTCCAAATTTAGAAACACGTGTATACACAGACGCTAGCCAAGAAGGAATTGGAGGCATAATTATTCAACTCAATGGAGCAGAAGAAAAACCAGTAGCTTATTACAGCAAGAAAACTTCTCCTGACGAAAGAAAGTTTCACTCATTTGAATTAGAACTACTTGCCATTGTAAGAACTTTAGAACGATTTCGACACTATCTTTTGGGGATTCCGTTTACTATTTTCACTGATTGCAATGCCGTTAAAAATGCCATGTCAAAGCAAACAATTATTCCCAGAATCGCAAGATGGCTACTGTCACTACAAGAATATAATTTTAATATACAACACAAACAAGGAAAGATGATGCAGCACGTTGATGCCTTGAGTCGTAATCCAGAAATAACACAGGAGGAATGTGAACTAAGTATAAAACTAATAAATGAAGAAGACTGGTTGAAAGAAGCCCAAGAACAGGATAATAATATTAAAGAAATAAAAGAAATATTATTATCTGGTGACATGCAAAACAACAAAAAAATCTTTAAAGAATTTGATTTACGTGGAAATAGAGTTTTCAGATTAACAGAAAGAGGTCGACGTTGGATGGTCCCAAAGAAATGTAGATGGCAGGTGGTAAAGCTGAATCATGATGATGTTGGTCATTTTGCGTTAGAAAAAACAGTAGAACGGATTAAACAAAGATATTGGTTCCCTAAAATGAAACATTTTGTTCGAAAGTATATCAAATCATGTCTTAACTGTTTATATCACAAATCGGCAGGAGGAAAGAAACCAGGTTATCTTCATCCTATTTCAAAGTATGCCAAACCGTTTCATACCTTACATATTGACCACCTTGGACCCTTCGTGGAAAGCAGTAAGAGAAATAGTTGTTGTTGATGCATTTACAAAATTTGTGTTTCCCAGAGCAGTTCCGGATACTAAAGCTGTTAATGTAATAAAACAATTGTCAGAAATATTTTCTATTTTTGGCAATCCGAAAAGAATAGTAGCCGACGCTGGAACAGCTTTTACATCAAATGAATTCAATAAATTTTGTGAAAATAGAGGCATTCGGCTTCACATAACAGCAGTTGGTATGCCCAGAGGTAACGGACAAGTAGAACGAGTTAACAGATTACTATTAGATGCATTAGCCACAATGGGAGCTGACACTTCCAGCGATAATTGGGACTCAAATTTAGAAGCAATCCAACAAGGGATTAACAGTACGAAGCATAAAACAACAGAGACTACTCCCGCCGAGATAATGTTGGGTATAAATCTCAGAAGTCAGGCTGACCGATACGTAGACGAAGAAAGTGACAACCCAGATGTGACCAAGTTAAGAGAAAAAGCAAAAAGAAATTTAGAAGCAAATGAAAAAATCCAGAGAAACATATTTAATAAGAAAAGAAAATCAGCAGAAACATTCGTGGTAGGAGATTTGGTTCTAGTAAGAATTTCAAGTGTTCCTTCTAACAATAGTCAAAGCAAGAAATTGTTAGAGAAGTACAAAGGGCCATTTAAAATTATAGAGGTTCTGCCTAATGACCGATATAAAGTTAAAGAGGATATCCATGCGAAGAGATCAAAAAATAATATAGCTTATGAAGGAGTATATTGTGTAGAAGACATTAAGATATTTAACCTTCGAAAATAAGAACAAGGTAAATATACAATTATTATGCTTTTGGTATAAAGGCCTCTAGCAACTTAAAATGTAGTAAAAGTTAAGATACACAAAAAGGGGCTGTAGGTATAAAGGCCTATAGCCATAGCAATTTAGAAACTGCAGGTATAAAGGCCTACAGTGATTTCAAGTTAGAAACTGCAGGTATAAAGGCCTACGGTGATTTCAAGTTAGAAACTGCAGGTATAAAGGCCTACAGTGGTTTCAAAGTTATTTCAATTAGTGCTGCAGGTATTAAGGCCTCAGTGAATAACAGATTTCAAGTATCATTGCTTGGACTACTATGTTCGTATATTAGAAACCCTTAAACATCACCCATTTTATTTGTTTTAGATAGTACATATGTTCGAGGACGAACAAACCGTAGGATGGCCGTGTTAGCAACCCCGTAAGAGACGCCGCTGGAATATCTAGTACTATGACTCATTAGGCGATAAGTCGAAATCACCAGAAATTATATAAGCGTTTTATTTAGATATAGGGCATTATTGTGCGAATCATTATACAGTTTAGTCGAATATAATAAATAGTGAAGTTAAATAGTCGAGTTTAGTGTTACAACCCTCTCCTAACATTTGTCATCCTTACTCCAAAATATAAGTATTTCTGGAAAGTCACAACTTCCTAAATCATTATTATTTACTATTAATAATATTTTAAAAATTAAATTGGTTTACACGTTCATTTTTATTATTTGACCAACTGTTTCCAGTGTGTTCTTTTCATTGGACCACACTGTATACAGTCCACCAACAAAATAAATCTAAATTATCAATGGGGACTGTGAAATTTGAATGTATATGCCATAATCCGCCAGGTTCAATTTTTTGTACATAAAAATAACTTATAAATATATTTTTTTTCATGTTTGATAGCTTTGGGATTGGTTTTAGTTTTGATATAACCCACTGAAGAATGCTGTTTATTTAGGGGCCGAAATATATAAATATAATATAAAAAAATAGAACTTTAATTTAATAACAAGAAATCATCCAGAAGAATCTAGAAAGCAAAGCTTTGAGAAAAAAAATAATAGCAACAAATAATATAAAAAAATCAAACTTACTCGGAAATTTGTAGAACGGAACATACAAACAACTGACGCTGTGAACCGTCTTGACATTGTAATCTTGTTCGTTGACAGAACAAATGCACATCGAGTTGAAACTACAGTCGCTTGGTATTAGGCCAATGCAGTATTGAAGTAGAAGAACGTTTGAAATATACAAAACCAGACGCATTGTACCTGAAACAACATAAATGTTAACTGCATACTAAATAATTAAATAGCACAAACTTGATGTACTCTATAGTAACGAAACGAGTCAGCGAGAATCATAATTGGAGTTCGCTGTAAAATTTAAATGTTTTAATATTCTACTTTAATCAAAATTTACGTAAAACTACAAAAAATATTAAAAATGTTGTCTATTTATGTTTAAACACAAGGTTATGTTATGTTGATAATGGGGTGTTAATACACTGCGACCTAAAAGATCTATTGTGCCCCCTTCTGTCGCCACTGCACTAAGGAAATGTCTCAATGCCTATAGCGACCCTTCCAATCCTATTTTCTCAAGGAAGTGTAGGATTTGAAGTGGCTTCAAGTTAGGTAAGTCTCCCTCTTCTATTTGATATCCTCCTAGATATAGTGCCCTTGGATTCTGGAGTGCCACACATTCAGTCAGGATGTGAATGGAGGTTCCGTCCTCCTCCTCACAGAATCTGCACTCACTATCCTCTACTACTCTCAGTTTACTTAGGTGTCCTTTTAGTCGGCAGTGCCCGGTAAGGATCCCTGTTACAATACGTAGCCTGTTCTTGCTCAGGCAGATGCAGGCTTCCGATCTTTTTTGGTTATATTCACCCAGAAGTATCTTGGCCTGTCTCAGCCCCAAGAGATTATTCCAATTATCGTTTCTTCTACTACCCAATTCTTTTTTAATCTCTTCTAATATTATGTTACTGCTGATACCGCAGAACGGCTCAGGTCCTACAAAGGGTGTTTGAGCCTCTTTCCTTGCAAGACTATCTGCAATCTCGTTACCCTGTACCCCGTTATGTCCCGGGACCCAAGTGAGAGTAACTCTATTTTTCTCGCCTAGCTCATTCAATTGTTCTAGGCATCTCCATACCATTTTTGAGCTGATTACGTAAGAACTCAGCGCTTTGATGGCTGCTTGACTATCGGACATGATGATAATCTCTTGTCTATGATAGTTTCTCTCGATGTTAAACTTGATACACTTCTCGATGGCGTGAATTTCCGCCTGGAAGATGCTTGGGTATTTTCCCAAGCTTTCCAAGTGCTTGGTTCTCGGCCCATACACTCCTATTCCAGTTCCTTCTATGGTTTTGGAACCGTCCGTGTACCACTGAATAGCACGATATAACTAACAAAGATAAGATATTGCGCCTGAATGGGAGGAGCCTAAGCGGCTGGCCTACGTCACTCGCAGCGTCTTTTCACCATTGTTATTAGTTTTTAACGTGATTTACTTTGCAATAGACGAGTTTGTGAATGTTTTTTGACTATTTATTATCTAAAACAATGCGTTGTGCAGTTTACGGATGCCATTCTGACAATGAATCGAAAAAAAATCCGTGTCCCAACGTAAAATTTTTCCGATTTCCGAAAATAGGAGAATTGTGCAAAAAGTGGATTCATGCTACGGGAAGAAAAGACAAGTTCAACGTTAAAACGTCTTATGTTTGTTCCAAGCACTTTGCTGAAAGTGACTTTAAGATAAATTTGCGACATAAGTTATTGAACTATACCCCAAAATGTTATCGTCCGCTAGAAGATCATGCAGTGCCGAACTTAAAACTACCCTATGGGGTACATGCAAAGCCTGCTGAAGCTGCTTCAGGACGTGATGCAAGTATTAAAAAAAGGCAGAGAAAGCAATTGGTTGACGAACTATTGAACACGTAAGTACACATAAAATTTCTAACCTTAAAAACCAATATTCTTAACTTTGTGTAAAATTGGGCATTGTCATAATTTTGGTAATTTTTATATTAGTAGGTCTGGTGATGGTACTGGTGGTAAAAATAATGGTACGTTAAGTAGTTCGGGCAGTAGTCTGGTACATAATTTTGATGGTGCTTGCATGAGTGATATTCCTTCGACATCATCTAATGATAATAAGTGGTAATTTAAGTAGTTTTGAATGTACCTATTTCTGCATCTAATTTGCTACTTAATTATTTGTTATTAACATATGTTTTACATTTTAGGGTGCAAACTGACGTGACTGCCACCACAATTGATTCTGTGACAAACTCACTAAATGAAAAAAACAGAGAAGTAGCAGAATTAAAAGAAACACTGTCTGCCGTCGAAAAGGTTTTTTCCAAAAATCAAATCTTAAAACTAAAGCACCAGAAGCGCATTCAATGGTCTACTACCGAAATTGCAAATTCCATTGTATTATATGCCGCTGGACCCAGAGCATACAGGCTTATGTTAAAAAAAGGGTTTCCATACCCTGCAGTCTCCACACTAAGAGCTTGGCTAAAAAAGATTAAAATTCAACCAGGGATTCTTAAAAACATCTTTAAACTTGTAGAATTTTCTGATTTTAATAATAACGATAGAGTTTGCATTATAATGTTTGATGAAATTAAAATCAGGAAAGAATATATCTATGATCGGTTAGAAGATGAAATTGTGAAGCCTTTTGCTTATGCACAAGTAGTCATGATGAGGGGGCTATTTAAGTCATGGAAACAACCAATCTTTTATGATTATGACTTTAAAATGACAGCTAAAACTTTGTTTGAGATCATCAATTTTTTGGAAAGTTCAGGTATGTCTAAAAATTCATCAGAAGTTTTAAATTTTAATAAATATTATTCTGCAGGTTTTCCAGTAGTGGCCATGGTTTCTGATTTAGGAGGTGGAAATAGAGGACTTCATACTGAGCTGGAAATTTCAAAATCAAAACCTCACTTCTTGAATCCTTGCAATGGGGAAAAAATATATGTCTTTGCTGATGTGCCCCATCTTTTGAAGTTAATCAGAAATCATTTTGTGGATCAAGGTTTTATTCATAATAATGGAAAAGAAATCAACAAATCTGTTGTAGAATCCACATTAGATGCTACAGCCGTTTCTGATCTCAAAATTACGCACAAAATTTCGAAAGAGACACTTAATGTAGTTGGGGCACAAAGGCAAAAAGTTAAATTTGCAGCTAAGCTCTTTTCCCATACGATTTCAAAAGCCATTAGTAGATGTGGAACACTTGGATATCTTCCTGGTGATATGAATTGGACCGAATGTGCAGACTTTTTTAAAACTGTAAGAATTTCATTGCAATACATTTTGTTTTTATTAATTTATTATTTTGTAGGTAAACGATTGGTTTGACGTTTTTAACGTCAGTGTACCTTTTAGTGACACAAGAGCCAGGAACCGAGGTTATGGCCTGGAAGTTGAGCAGCAAAATGAAGTAATCGATCGAATGTCTGAAGAAGTTTTAAATATCAGAGTAAAAGGAAGAAAAAGTTTACTTCCATTTCAGGATGGTAAATAATTTGAATAAATTAGTTTTGTTTTTAATAATTTGTGAAAATTTAACTAGGTATTCTGATGTCCAACAATGCCTTGAAACTTTTGCTTGAAGATTTAAAAAGAAGGTTTGATACGCAATACATTCTTACTCGGCGTTTAAATCAAGACATTTTGGAGAATTTTTTTGGTATAATTAGAGCAAAGGGAGGGCTCCATGACCATCCCAATGCCCTAGAATTCAAATACCGGTTACGCTCATATATTATGGGAAAAAATGAAGGTGCATATTCAGATTTCTCCAATGTAGAGGCAGACGATACTCCAGACTTGCCCATGAGTGGCCAAATGATAGATAAATTGGATACTAGTAATAATCCCCTCCTAATCGTAAATGATCCACTAATTGTTGTTAATGCCAATGAACAAGATGAAGTTATATCCCATGAACTCCACGAATTGGAATATGATGGCTTAGAAAATTTAGCAGGGTACATTTATTTCAAATTAGGTTATTCCAGAATTGAATAGACAAACAAACCATTTTATACTTGGCTTGATCACGTGGATGAAGGAGGTTTATGCAAACCATCGGATGAATTTCTTTTAAAAATGGAGGAACTGGAAAATATTTTTACTAGTGTAAATGGAGATACTCTACTGGTTTGCAAAAATTACATCAAAAACTTGGTGTCGAAAAGTGTTCATGTTGATTGCTCAGACTCAGCAAAAAATTTATTTTTTAGATCACGTATGTATTTTCGTCTCAAAGAATTAAACAAATCGCTAAGAAAACCAATTGTAGGCAAAAGAAAGATGAAAAAAATTGCCACATAACTGTTCTAATATCTTATTTTTTCTAAGACGTTTTTAGCCCATAAATATAATTTATGTATTTTATTATTAATAAATTTTGTTTAAATATAGATTATTTATTTTATTTTAAATTAATTCACCTTTCAATCCTAAAGCAAGATCACAAGTGTTTTTTGACACAAACAATATACATACCGGGTGTCTGCGCGGATACAAAATTGTTACATAATCCCAAGTGTGACCTCATATTAAAGCTAATTTTATTAGGAATTTAAGGCAACACAAAAAACTATCCTAAATGTATCCATATTACACCGGTCACAAATGTTAATGAATAATATTTTTAATTATTTAATTAATTTTTAATTTAGATAAAATAATATGAAGTTAATTGAATATAAAATCTATATATAAAATCACATTCCAAAAAAATCCACTTTCTCAACTTAAAACCATCAGAAATAAAGTAATCCAAAGTTTTCGCGCGGACACCCGGTATAAATTATATTATTACAAATAAATTTCCCTCTAATTTACAAATTAATTTACCCTTCAACACTAAAGCAACACAAAATATATTATATAAATTTTAAAATATGGGCAAATATTTTAAAATTTTTATTTTATTTAATGTCTTTATTTTTATATCTTTAAGCATGTGTACACTATTTAATTTTGTGCTGTTACGGACATTTTTTCTAAAGATACACAAAATCCAAACATCTAAATACAAAGACAAACAGAGTAAATACGCTTTAACCGTACATGCGAATTTGAATAATACGCTGCGAGTGACGTATTGCGCACCACGAACGAGTTTTGGCCACGGGAATAGCATGCCCTGACTGAATAGCACGTCTTTCGGTTGCAAGCGCGATGGATTCTTGGCTCCATTCTTTCTTGCAGCCCAGCTCTGTGGTTTTGAAGTTTTTCACAAAACTGTACTTCTTTTGCATTTCATCCTGGGGCATGTCCCAGGTATCTTTAGTCCTGAAGCAAGTAGACTTTCGTCTGATTACTCCGCTCCTGATCATTCTATATCGTGTCCTTTTTGCCACATTCTCTATCAACAAATGTAGAGGGGTGAGGTTTAAGATCACCTCCATTGCGGCCGTAGGACAGGTTCTCATTGCACCAGTAATGCAAACACAGGCTAGTCTTTGTACTTTTGAGATATTAGCTCTCGTAGAAACACAAGGTTACTCTTCTTCGTAATCCAGCAAAAATGTTATGCATCTCTCTCTGTAATGTGAGGGTGGATTACCTCACGGCACTAAGGCCACATTAGGCCCATTGTGCATCCTCCTGAGAAGATAGGCACCTCCTAGCTCGTGAGCCAGCCTACAGATTTAATATAGTTGACAACGTCGCCAAGAGGTGCTTCTCTTACATCGGCCGGTGTTAGCCGATACTCGCCGAACACAAATCTTCTAATAAATGAGAGCGTCGAGCAATCGTAAAGGATATGCTCGATGGTCTCATCTTCTTGTTCGCACCTTCTGCAGAGTGCGGATTCTGACACCCCCATGATATGGAGATGCTTTCGTACTTGGCAATGACCAGTCAGAATGCCTGTGACTAGGCGCAGATTCTGTCTAGTCATAGTCAAGTATTTGTTTGCTGCAGTGTTGTCAGGATAACATAAGAGCTCCCTGGCAACTCTGCAGTTTCTTATTTCATCCCATCTTTCCTTGATTTTCACAAGGGAATGTTCTTTGATTAGGTCTGTCACTACCGATTTTGTCAGGACAATAGAAGGGCCAGGTCCAAAATGGCCTACCAAACAGCCAACCAAAAAGTATTTGGTTGGCTGCTATTATTTCAAGTTTAGAGAGAGAGAGATATGCTTTATTGTCGTAAAAAAATTTACAAAAATTTTATAGACAAAGCGTGTAACTTAAATACTAAACATATTATAAAAATAACTAAACAGCAGAAAAAACAAACAGAAACAAACAGACAAAATAGGAATAACAATTGCAATGGATATGCAATATCCGTCATTATAATTATTCTAATTTAATTTTTAAATTTAAATTTAAACTTTAATATTTAATTATTTAATTAATGCCATTGTATGTGGAACTCAAATGTCTAAGGTACGTTATAAAATTCTGCTAGTGTGTAATATGGTCTTTCTAGAAGAAAAGCTTTAGCCAGTCTTCGGAACTTATCGTATGTATTTATAGATTTTAATTGCATCGGAAGGTTATTATACAATTTTTTGGCATTGTAGGTAATGGAATGTTTTAATAGGTCAGAAGTGGGCATTGTTAAATAAACATCAGTCTCTAAATTTCTTGTAGGATATCTACGAGTCGGTCTTTCGGATAAATTTTGAATGTGCTTGCGAACTAAGCAGACGGATTCGAAAATAAATAGAGCAGGAAGGGTTAGAATTTTGAAATTTTTGAAGTAATTTTCGCAATGTGTCCTACTACTTAAACCAAATACATAGCGGATTGCTCTTTTTTCCAGTTTAAAAATAGATTCGAGAAGGTATAAGCTACAAGAACCCCAGAAAGGTAAACCATAGCGAAGGTGGGATTCGAATAAGGAAAAGTAGGTTATTAATGCAGTAAAAGGAGTCAGCTCTTTAGAAACCGATTTAATGGCAAAACATGCGGAGGATAATTTTTTTGCTAAGGTATCTATATGAGCAGACCATTTTAGAGAATCGTCTATATAAAGACCTAAAAACTTGATTGAAGTCACCGTTTGGATCAGATTATTGTTTAAAGTTATAGGTTGTAAAGTACCTCTGTAAGACAATGCTACAGTTTTACTGGTGTTAAAACAAAATCCATTCGAATCAGACCAGGACTTAATAGTCACTAGATCTTCACTTATGATAGATTGTAATGTCTGCATGTTAGAATTATTCCAGGTTACACTGGTGTCATCAGCAAATAAAGTAATTCTACCACTTATTCTTAAGTCTGTGATGTCGTTGATGAATAATAAAAACAAAATTGGACCTAATACTGATCCTTGAGGTACTCCACTGCTTATTGCTAGATTTGTAGAATCCTCACCATTCGCCCGCACCTGTTGATTTCTATTTTCTAGGTAAGTTTTAAACCATTGTAAAGGAGAACCCCGTATGCCATAAATTTGTAACTTATTAATTAAAATATCATGATTTACACAATCGAAGGCCTTTGGGAAGTCACAAAATACTGAAGCGGTGAAAAGTTTATCATTAAGTGATGTGTATATTTCATTAAGAACGGAAAACATTGCGTCGCTAGTGCATTTTTTAGGTAGAAAGCCATACTGATGAGCTGTGAGGATGTTATGCTTGAAAAGAAAGGGCAAAAGACGGTTTTTCATTAGCCGTTCTACTATCTTCGATAAGGTAGGCAATAACGCGATAGGTCTATAGTTACAGGTTTTGGTTTTGTCGCCACCTTTATGAAGTGGGATTATTATAGCTGTTTTTAGACAGTTAGGAAAGAGACCAATTTCAAAGGATTCATTAATCAGTGAAGTTAAAATGTTGATTACTACATCCGGTATATTTAGAAATATTTTGGTGGACAGGCCATCAATTCCACAGGAAAATTTATTTTGGATGTTGTTTATGGTTTGCACTAGTTCATGCTTGTCTACTGGTCTTAGGAAGAAACTTTCAGTGATCCTTTTAGTAGGTAGGAGGAAGGAGAGAGCATCCTGACTCGGAGCTATGTTAGATTTGATATTTTTACTTACATTTACAAAATAATTGTTTAGTTCATCTGGGCTAGGATTTACACTGTTTGAAGAACGGGTTTTATTCCTTAAGTCATTTATTATAGACCAGGTTTCTTTGGAGGAGTTTTTAGCTCTTGCGATGCGATTTTTGTAATAGTTTTTCTTAGCAGATTTGGTGATTTTCCGATACAATATTCTGTAGTTGTTGATATAGTTTAATATTAGGGGATTATCTGTGTACTTTTTAATATACATGAGTGACCTCATATTTTTAGATGATGTTCTTATTCCTTTAGTTGTCCAAGATTTATGACATTTAGTTTTAATGAGGCGAAGGGGGAAAGCTGTATTGAAACACATAATTATTTTATTTAAGAAGTCTACAAATTTAGAGTCAATATCTTCAGAAAGACCATTCCAATCAGTAGTTAGACATAAATTATAGAAATTTTTGAAATTATGCTTAGAGAAAATTCTACCTAGCTGACGGACTTTTTTTGGAGCTGTACGGGGTATCAAAAATTTGGCAAATACTGCTTCGTGGTCTGAGAGACCTGAGCTAATTACTTGGTGCTCTACATCAACAGGTTTAAAATTAGAGACTATGTAATCTATAATTGTAGATGTTGTTTCTGTGATTCTAGTTGGAGAATCTACGTGCATAGTGAGACTGAATGATTCAAAAATATTGATCAAAGACTTTTGAGTAGCACATACATTAGCAAAGTCAATATTAAAATCGCCGCATAAAATTTTCTTACTTTTTATAGGCAATGCGTCAAGTAGATTAAGAAGATTCTCTAGAAAGAGGTGAACATTTGATTTAGGTGTTCTATAAATACAAATAATAAACAAATCAATGTTTTTGTTGTTTACAATGGAAAATTCGAAGAAATTTTCAGCTTGTAGAAAGTCGTATTTAGATACAGCAGAAAAGTCCTTGTCTAAGGATAAAATTAGAGTTCCACCATGGTCTGTATTACTTCTATCATATCTGCTGACGATAGTATATTTTTCGACAAAAACTGGTTCACCAACTTGTAACCAGTGTTCTGTAATAGCAACTATTTGGGGAAACCCTAACTCTTCCAAAAACAAATACAATTCATCAGTCTTATTCCGTATTGATCGAATATTAATTAGAACCATTCTTAATTTACTGTCGGCATAGCCAGTAAGACTAGTTGGGGATTCTAGTTCCCCAGGACACGTCGTATTAATTAAAAATTTTTCCTAGGTGAATGTGGTTCTAAGCTTGTTGCCGAGAGCTACGATGATGCTGCCATAATGGCTGGCCATTTAGGAGGCCTTCAAGCCAAAGTGAAAGAGCGAAAGAGTAGTTTAAACATGCAATTTTCATTCACTGTATAGCGACTTAATTTGGTTTTATCGCGAAGCATGGATAATATTAACGACTGCAAAGTTTTCTTTTCGACGCTTACCCAGACAGTAAACTAAATCCTTTGGATATCTACTGAACATCCCAATATCCACTGAATGTCCAGTCCATGGTGGATATCTATTTTATATCCATCAGCTGTAATTTATAGACATGCAAATGTCCATAAGTAATAGTAATTATATAGGAAATTATTAAAAAATTATGCCATTGTGCTCGCCATTGTGGCTAACAGTACCGTTCAGATATTTAAAATTAATTTTTTTAAGGTTTATTCAATATCCCATGGACATCCACTAAATATATCAAAGTCTAGACGCGAACGCAAACCATCGTGGATATCCAGTAGATGTAATTTTTGATTTTGCTTACTAAGTATAGATGGCGATACTACTTTCGCATCTACTCATGCTCAACCTGCCGTAATTGAGTTCGATCGAAATTTGTTTCACAATCAGACTCCATTAGAGACTGGAGTCGAAAATTTCCATTTATTGCTGAAGAGTCCTAATATGGATAACTCTCCTTAGTGGGCAAAATCAAAGGCAAGAGTGTTGAAAATATTTTTTATCTCTGCTATTTTATTTCGACTTTATTCAATAATCATTGGTTACTTATGAACCTCTACTAAAGATACCTAAAAAATATTTTGCTGAATATCCGAATTCTTCTATATCCTTGGGCAAAGAATACCTACCCAAGAAGCGAAACTAAATGGGCAATTCGTGGACAAAAAACTGCCAAGTTTTCTCAGTGTTTTAGAGGTGGTTTAACGTCAAACATGCTGTCAATTTATGTAGAGCAACGTTTGGTATATTATTATTAGCGTTTTGTGAAAATTGCAGTAAAGTACGTAATTGTATTTAACTAACTATTAATTAGAAATTAGATAGTTCTAAGATATTTGTTATTTGAAAAAATACATTGCATTGTTCGTAAATTTTAATGACCGTTCTTGCATCTGGCTGTAAATGTTTTATATTTCAAATTTCTAAATCAGTATTACCTCTAATGATGTTTTACGCCTACGTATTATGCATCGTTTAAATTCATAGTCTTTTTTGTTTTTCAATTAATTCGGATTAAAACAGTAAATAAAAAATAATACAAAACAATAATTAAAATATATGACAAATTCACTCCGAGGAACCAAGTCGCTGCAATCAGGATGCAATCAAAATGCATTTACAGCTACCTACATTACTCCTATATATGTGACGTGTGGAGAGTGAGTTACCCCACGGCACTTATGCCTCACTATGTCCATTGTGCAAGAGGATATGCACCTCCTAGCTCGTAAGCTAGCCTTCAGGTTTAATGTAGTTGACTACGTTGCCAAGAGGTGCTTCTCATTTATTGGTCGGTGTTAGACTACTCGACTGAAACAAATATTCTAATAAATGAGAGCATCGGGAAATCGTACAGGATAGCTCGATGGTCACATCTTCTTGTTCGCACCCCCTGCAGGGTGCAAATTCTGACAGCCCCATAATATGGAGATGTTTCCGTACTTGGCAATGATCAGTCATAATGCCAGTATCCAGGCGCAGATTCTGTCAAGTCATAGTTAAGTATTTGTTTCCTGTAGTGTTGTCAGGAACACTTAAAAGCCCTTTGACAATGTTCTTCAATTAGATTTGACACTACCGATGTTGTCAGTCCAATAGAAGGGCCAAGTCCAAAAAGTATTGTTGGCTGGCTTCTTGGCTAGTGAATCAGCAAGATGGCTACCCTTCGATGTGACTTGACCTTTGATACATGGCTTATGGAAGATAAATCTCGGTGAGATGAAGTTCATGTTAGCTTGAAGCTGCGAGAGCGTATCGAGCGCCTTTTGCGAAAAGTGACGTCTCGCCTCGTCAGATCCTACATCATTTTCTATTCCAATCGTACAGAGGCGTGTCATTGTCATCAGAATAACTTCCTTGATGTAAATATCAAGGGGACTAATACTACGAACGACTTCCATGGCTCTGGTTGGTGTGGTTTTCATGGATTTTATGTTGAGAAATGCTGTTATTTGAATTTGTTCCAGTTTGCGGATAGCTATCAATTTTGGGATTTTCGGTACCTAGATAACTGCACCGTATGTTAGCATAGGTGTTTTATGATGGCCATGTAAGTCCATTGATGACTCTGGAGAAGAAACCCCATGTGGGTTCCACGGTTTGGCGGTATTGTTTGTAAGCAATGTATGCTCTTGTGACTCTGTTTTCCATGTGTGAGTTCCCTGTTGCTTCTCCTCTGTTGCAAGTTTTGAGATAGAATAAAGAGAAGAGATGCTATGACGATGCTAAAGTGTCCGCACCTTTGCATTACATTTTTACGTCATATGTCAAATTCGAGATAGCTAATCAGTTTTGGTGAGAATAAATGCCATTTTTTTTAAATAGCTGCATTTAAATGATATATAATCATTGTCATTCCATCAGACTTCAAATATAAAATGATTGACTTCAAATAAATCAAAGTACGACTAAAGTCTTCATTTTCATTACACTTTTTCGTCACTAGAAGTGCGTTCTTATGTCATATCGCAAAAGAATGTCTATGTTGTCTCTACTTCATTCTGTCTTGATGGTTGCAAAGTTTTGTTTTGTGTTTAGGAGCTCGGGAGGTTTCAATTTCATTTTCATCCTTTTCCTTGTGAAAAGGACCATTTCCATTTTCTTGAGATTGATATACAGTGAATGACCCTTACACCACTGTCCTATAATTTTGAGACATACTTGCATTCTTTCGCAAAGTATGTTCTCAAAATGCTCTATTTGCAGAATGACCAGATTTTGTGCTTACGCTATTGTGTAGTGACTGTCATTATTGTATCTACAGTACTTATTTCGTTATTAAAATAATCTATTTTACATAATGAACATAGTAAAAATTTTCTGTTTCATTGGCCGTGCTCACTGTCATTTAGTTAATGATTTGTTTAGAAATTATACGTTTCTATGCTTCGTGTAAACAGTTGCGATGACGTTAAAGTGACCATTAGTCCCGTTTTAGGTCGGATAGTGCCGCTTTTAAATCACTAGTCCCGATTTAACATGTGTAACGATTTTATCCCGCTTTTAAGCCATTATGGTGACGTTTTTTTGCTCTCCAATGAACCCTCACTACTTCAAAAAATAGAATTCTTTGACAAAAAATCTCCTAATCCCAACGTTTTTGATTTATCCCACTTTCTAATTTTCAAAATATGGTCACTTTAGATGACGATGAACGAAAAAAGGACGGGTTGAAATTTGAAATAATTTGACATATCTTTATAGAGTTTGTACTTTAAATTAACCTAGGATCATTTATTATTCCAAACATTTTGAGTCAGGTATTGAAATTATTTTACGGGAAAATATGTTAAAACGCATTTTACTTCAACTTGCGAAAACAACACTGCCACAGAACCCTTCCTTTAGTTCCCATTTGGCATACTTTTGATTGTTAAACGTAGAAGCGACTTTAATTTGCGCTTTTACGTTTTAACAAACGGTTTCAAAAAAGCTGTTTCGGCTTGGCTCCTCGTTTACCTTTTACAGATTCGTAATCGTACGAAACTGTTTGATGACGGTGAACGAACCCATTGTTACTTTAGTATGTGTTTAATACTTATGAACCAAACGACAAAAATGTATTAATTTTCATACGTTTCCCAGTGTATTAAGTTCCCATGCATCGGTACATACGAAAACTCATTCAGTTTCGCTTCTTGGGTAGGTATTCTTTGCCTTGGGATATAGACGGACATTTGGTTGGATATCCATATTGGATATCCACAGAATATATTCTGTGGATATCTCTGGGATTTCTTGTATTGTCTGGAAGATACTCATTAGATATTTTGCTGGATATCCATATGATATCTTCTATATTCTAGATATAGACGGACATTTAGATATCCATATTAGATCCACGGAATATTTCTGATATCCTGTGGATATATTGGATATCCACAAGAGATATTCTGTGGATATCTATGGGATTTGGTGTGTTGTCTAGGTAGTGGTTTGGCTTCCTTCTTTTCAAAGTCATCGAAAAGAACTTGCGCTTTAGACATTCACGTTCAAAAAAGGTTTCCAAAAGTTGCTCCGACGCGATGGAACCACAATGGACGTTTAGTGTAAACAGTGTTTTAATACCGTGATTCTTTGATACACTTTTTTCAAGACTATCCATCCTAATATAAAATTCACTCTGGAAGCCGAAAAAGAATGTTGTTTGAACTTTTTGGACCTTTCTGTCCACAGACAGGGTAACAAATTTGAATTTAGCATATATGTATAGAAAACCCACCCAAACAGACCACGTGATACACTATTCTTCAAATCACCCTCACGAACATAAAATGTCTGCTTTCTATTGCTATATTCATAGACTTCTATCAATCCCTCTATATAAAACTAATTATCGTCAAGAATTAAATATACTTAAACAAATTACATTTAACAACGGGTATGACCCGGACATAATTCAATCTCTAATCACCAAAATTAAATTCAAGAAAATTCAAAAATTAGCCTATCCTAATTTGAGTCGTATTAATAATTTTTACATATCAATCCCCTTCTGGGAAAATAACTTCGCTAAGATCATTTCAAAAATTTTTGCTAACAACGTAGATAACATTAAAGTATCTTTCAAATCAATTAATAAATTAGACTCTTAGCTAGGTCAACACAAAAGACAAAACGAATTTGTTAATAAGAGTGGAGTATACAGGTTGCAATGCAGCAATTGCGATTCCAGTTATATCAACAGAACTTGCAGATCTTTGGGAGTCCGGATAGGCGAGCACTTCAAGAAGCCGGACACATCTGCATTCGGACATCACTTGGGGTTCAATCAACATAATTTTAGCCCAACAAAAAACTCCAAATTATTAGTCAACTTGAACACAAAAAATTTCAACTTATCAGATTTTCTTGAAGATGTTGAAATTACTCTTGAAAGAGACAACGATATCCTCTGTCTTAACACTCAAGTGAACCTTAACATAAATTTCCACATCCCCAACTAGCCATTCATAAAAGTGTATTTGTTGTTCTTATCATCATCATCTATTGTATAGTCCAGGAGACAGTGACGATTTTCGGTATTTATTTTCCCAGTCAGCAAGCACGAATAGAGAATTGTAGGATTAGCAACTCTAAGCAAAATTCATATATATTTAGAGGGGGGATCCGATGGGCTAAGGCCGAAAATGCGTCAAAACATACGAGAACACGGCCCTTTTTTTCCATTGATAAAAATAGTTTTAGTAGCAAGAGATGTACGAAGTTAAGTAAAAAAATAGTCTGATTAATCTGTATGGATAATATATTTGGCAAGTGCATAAAATACACTTTCAAACGAGTTATGTACACAATTATTTTTACGACCACAATTATTTAAAGAATGTTCCAGGTGTTTTGTATATTAAAGTGTACGCATAGGACACATAAATAAAATCTTATATCACAATGTTTCACCTAACCAGTTGGTTTATTTATAGAAATTAAACATAATAATTAAAGATATTACAGAAGAAAATAGGGAAATAAATTACATTTCCTTTTACACTTTTATATAATAATTGTTTTATTTAGAATTCACGAATCATTTATTACTCTACATTAATTATAATTATTGTTAGTTTCGTTATGTCAAATCATTTATATTAGAGGTGTGAGAAAAATACAGTGAACTGTGGAACGCCAATATCGTTGGATGCGCGTGGTAGAAATGGTCCTATAATATTGCTAAAAACATAGCTAAATTTTCATGGAAACACTGTACTTTTGACATTTGCGATACTCCGACGCATATGCATTATTGATGTAATCTCATGATTTTACAGTAATAGTTTTTGCAATTTTAGTGTGATTTTTAGGTTATTATGGTTATTCATCTTATTTGGTTCTGATCTTTTGCGCTTTTAGAGTATTTGTCTTTTATATAGTTGTTAATTTGAATTTTAATATTGTGGTCTATTTATATTTGATTGCTGCTTTTCGACTAGTGCTTTATTCTTTTTGTGTTAAAATAAGCTTTATAACCATTAAGTACATGCTTCTAGTTGATATCTACCTAATCGTAATCGGGTGCTTGCAACAATGGGAAAAAGTGTATGGTTTTTTTGGTGTAAAGTTAGACGCCTTCATTTTTCAGGTAAGTTATTTGTAGTTATTTTTTACTTAAAAGGATAGCAATACGTCCTGGTTCGGGGTGTGACAAATTGTCGGCTAAGTGTCCTCTTTTAAGGCACCCAGAACCGAAAACTATAAAGGTATATAATATGTTTTTTTTTAATTATTTTTTAATATGTATGCAGCTTGGATGAGGGCTTTAGGAAGAGATCCTAAGACTGAACACTGACTGCTATAAATGCCGTCTTTAGAGCACATTTCATAATAAGTGATTTCATTCTAGCAGCAATGAGGAAACGTTTAAAAAACATGCTGTACCAGCTATTACTTTAAGACCTCGTCTCTTCAAGTTATTATTACTTCATTCGAATGCATATATTAAAATGGTTTTTAAATTATGTCCTTATGATTAAGAGATGTAGGTATTTTAGTTATGTTATAATAGAAATATATGATACTTTGTATTGACTGACCTACTGGCCACTGGTCATTCCACTTTTACTCCCTTTTTTCATAAATTATCAAATTATTTAAAAACAAATACATACCTAGCTATTTTCTGTAAATTACATTAAAATTTTAGTATTAATACCTTACTAATAAAATTTCAGTTAATTTATCTTATATATATACACAACGGAAGAGTTAATTGGATTTTCTCCTTGTTGAGTTTCAAAAATAGTAATTTAACATGATTTAAAAACAAATACATGAAATGGGCAAAATAGGCCTGCAAAGGCACTTTGTAAACAATTTCACTTGTATCGATGTGACGTAATGCGCGAATTCAATCTGGCATACTTTTGTTAATAGATTGGCGTTCCATTTTAAATATACAGTTCACCGGGAATAGATTATTTAAATATACACGGACCGGGAAAACAAGTACGAAAAAAATTCACTGGCTCCTGGACTAGTACTGTTTTGAAGAAATTTTTATGAATGAAACAATATACGACCCTCCACAATTGCGGTCTACTCTACTTCCGCTATTGTCAGACGTTATTTTTTTTTGGACAATTTAAAGACCTAACAGTAATTCAAGCAAACGCAATAACATTACTACAGTTAAAAACATCGCAAACTTGGCATCAATATTTTAATTTTATGCAAATATTGCATTTCTGTCGAGGATCATCCGCGTTGACTTCAGCAATTGTGTAATCTGTATTGGTTATATATATATCTATAGTTAAAAGCACGTAAACTTGGCATCAATGTTCAATCCGATTATTGGGTTTCTACCGCGGACACCACCGTTCATTCTTCAAAAATTTTGTAAATAATCCTATCTGTCTTGGTTATATATCTATGTAAATTTCATACCACCCTATAGACAACTCAATTAACCCTCTATGATGATGTAAGTCCGAGTCACTCTATACAAGCCTTTGAGAGCTATCCCCTCCTAAACTTGATTTCACCCATCAGAGCCTACCTTTGGGACCATGGCACTCTTTTGATTAAAAACTTTTTTGTTCTCTATTTTGTCTCATTACAACCATGAGTACGCTTGTTGAGTGATTTAGAATTTTTAGCACTAAACATTAGATTCACCTCTAGGGACCGCGGGTTCAGTTGTGCCATCTTGGGTTCTCTGAAAAAAGTTCTGCAGAGCCCGGGCTGGCACATCAGAATCACGCGAGTGATATTTTTGTTTTGTCTTGACATTAAAAGGATCATTAAAAAGATCAATTCATATTAATCATTTATTTAAATTTAACTAACAAATAAATCAAATTTGAAACATTTTCTTTAAATGCAACACTAACCAATTTTGATTTCTTTTGACTACCTCCAATCACTCGAATCACACTTGGAAAAACATGTCCCACACTGAGGTGAACGCACCTCCTCTCTTGACATTTGACAGGTCAAAGTCTTTAAGTGTCGCTTGTCACCACTGTCATGTGGACACCGTTAAACAGTATTAATAAAAATCTGATGTATCCAACACATGACTTTCCTATCTAGTTATTATAGGCTTTTTCCGGTTATTTTGTACAACCTATTGCAGCACCTCTATAAATGTTTAGAGAATAAACTAAATAAATACATTTTCCACATACATCTACCTCGAAACATTTTTCTATAGATATTCATTGAAAACGAAAATACTGAAAAATTTAAATTTAGCACTCTTCCTCCAATTTTTCCATTACGGTCCATTTTAGAAAAATCATATATAAACAAAAATTATAGAGATCAATATCGCAAACAACTTTTAGTTCAACAATTTTCATAAAAATCAGAATTTTGCACATTTTGTCAAATTTCTCGAATACGGACCATTTCAGGAAATTTAGACATTAAGCAAAAATTATAGATAATAATAGAAGTAACTTTTATTTAAACAATTTTCTTCTCCAAACATAAATAAGAGACATATTCCATAAAATATAAAAATGGCCTCTCATAAAGTAGCCCCCCCAGATGTTCCGACTTTGTCCAAAATTTAATCATTTCACGTCAGGCCGAAATAAAACTTAAGTTTAAAATTTAATGTTTTTTTTATGCGTTTTTGAGTTTTCTTCAAAATTCGAAATTTACACATTTTCTAAAATATGTCGAATAGGGTCCATTTTAGATAAATTATGTATAGAATAAAAATTATAAAGAATTATATTAAAAACAACTTTTAGTTGAACAATTTTTATAAAAAAATATTTTTTTTTTCATTTTGTTAAATTTCTCGAATACGGACCATTTTAGGAAAATTTTGTATAGAACAAAAATTATAGTTAATAATATTACAAGTAACTTTTATTCGAAGAATTTTCTTCTCCAAACGTAAATAACGAATATATTCCATAAAATATAAAATTTGGTGTTTTTCTTTGTATCACACACACACACACACACCCACACACACACACACACACACACACACACACACACACACACACACACACACACACACACACACACACACACGTACGCACGCACCCACACGCACGCACGCGCGCACACGCGCGCACACACACACACACACACACACACACACACACACACACACACACAAACATACACACACACCATCGCGAAAATAGTCAAAACGGATTCAAAGGACCTCAAAACGTAAAAATCCGTCGAAAACTCGAGGTCGAAAAAAATCATGATTCCTATACTTTCCTTATATCTGTATACAGATAGGAAAGTAAAAATCTGATGTGTCCAACACATGACTTTCCTATCTAGTTATTATAGGCATTTTCCGGTTATTTTGTACAACCTATTGCAGCATCTCTATAAATGTTTAGAGGATAAACTAAATATATACATTTTCCATATACATCTACCTCGAAACATTTTTCTATAGATATTCATTGAAAACGAAAATACAGAAAAATTTAAATTTAGCACTTTTCCATTACGGTCCATTTTAGAAAAATCATATATAAACAAAAATTATAGAAATCGATATCGCAAACAACTTTTAGTTCAACAATTTTCATAAAAATCAGAATTTTGCACATTTTGTCAAATTTCTCGAATACGGACCATTTTAGGAAAATTTTGTATAGAATAAAAATTATGGATAATTATATTAGAAGTAACTTTTATTTGAAGAATTTTCTTCTCCAAACGTAAATAACAGATATATTCCATAAAATATAAAAACGGCCTCCCATAAAGTACCCCCCCAGATGTTCCGACTTTGTCCAAAATCTAATCATTTCACGTCAGGCCGAAATAAACCTTAAGTTTAAAATTTAATGTTTTTTCCTTTATCCGTTTTTGAGTTTTCTTCAAATTTCGAAATTTACACATTTTCTCAAATATCTCGAATACGGTCCATTTTAGAGAAATTGTGTATAGGACAAAAATTATAGAAAATTATATTACAAACAACTTTTATTTGAACAATTTTTATAAAAAATTATTTTTTTTACAATTTGTCAAATTTCTCGAATACGGACCATTTTAGGAAAATTTTGCATAAAACAAAAATTATAGATAATTATATTAGAAGTAACTTTTATTTGAAGAATTTTCTTCTCCAAACGTAAATAACAGATATATTCCATAAAATATAAAAATGACCACCCATAAAGTACCCCCCCAGATATTCCGACTCTGCCCAAAATCTAATCAGCTCATTGAACGCTGAAACAAAGCTTAAGTTTAAAATTTGGTGTTTTTCTGTGTATCGGTTCATGAGTTATGCGTTATACAGACACACACACACACACACACACACACACACACACACACACACACACACACACACACACACACACACACACACACACACACACACACACACACACACACACACACACACACACACACACACACACACACACACACACACACACACACACACACACACACACACACACACACACACACACACACACACACACACACACACCATCGCGAAAATAGTCAAAACGGATTCAAAGGACCTCAAAACGTAAAAATCCGTCGAAAACTCGAGGTCGAAAAAAAATCATGATTCCTATACTTTCCTTATATCTGTATACAGATAGGAAAGTAAAAATCTGATGTGTCCAACACATGACTTTCCTATCTAGTTATATAAATGTTTAGAGGATAAACTAAATATATACATTGTCCACATACATCTACCTCGAAACATTTTTCTATAGATATTCATGGAAAACGAAAATACTGAAAAATTTTAATTTCCTACAATTTTTTCATTACGGTCCATTTTAGAAAAATCATGTATAAACAAAAATTATAGAGATCGATATCGCAAACAACTTTTATTTCAAAAACTTTCATAATAAAAATCAGAATTTTGCACATTTTGTCAAATTTCTCGAATACGGACCATTTCAGGAAATTTTTACATAAAACAAAAATTACAGATAATAATATTAGAAGTAACTTTTATTTGAACAATTTTCCTCTCCAAACATAAATAACAGATATATTTCATAAAATATAAAAACGGCCTCCCATAAAGTACCCCCCCAGATGTTCCGACTTTGTCCAAAATCTAATCATTTCACGTCAGGCCGAAATAAACCTTAAGTTTAAAATTTAATGTTTTTTTCTTTATCCGTTTTTGAGTTTTCTTCAAAATTCGAAATTTACACATTTTCTCAAATATCTCGAATACGGTCCATTTTAGAGAAATTATGTAGAGAATAAAAATTATAGAGAATTATATTACAAACAACTTTTATTTGAACAATTTTAATAAAAAAATATTTTTTTTACATTTTGTCAAATTTCTCGAATACGGACCATTTTAGGAAAATTTTGTATAGAACAAAAATTATAGATAATAATATTAGAAGCAACTTTTATTTAAAGAATTTTCTTCTCCAAACGTAAATAACAGATATATTCCATAAAATATAAAAATGACCACCTATAAAGTACCCCCCCAAATGTTCCGACTCTGCCCAAAATCTAATCAGCTCATTAGACGCTGAAACAAAGCTTAAGTTTAAAATTTGGTGTTTTTCTGTTTATCGGTTCATGAGTTATGCGTTATACAGACACACACACACACACACACACACACACACACACAGACACACAGACACACAGACACACAGACACACACACACACACACACACAGACATCATCGCGAAAATAGTCAAAACGGATTCAGGGGACCTCAAAACGTAAAAATCCGTCGAAAACTCGAGGTCGAAAAAAATCATGATTCCTATACTTTCCTTATATCTGTATACAGATAGGAAAGTAAAAATGAATGTATAAAGAAATTTAAATTTGAAAATATTATTAATAGTAATAATTATGATTTAGCAAGTTGTGAATATCCTGAAATATCTAATTTTGGGAGCGAGGATGACTAAGAACTTGTTGGATATGTTTGTGGACAGTAGGTAGACTTTTTTATAATTATAAAGTTTTCGACGTGTCATCCTGTATATTCATCTTTTAACTGCTTTAAGAACTTCCCTTTTGGTTCCATAATTTCGACGTGACTTTTTTTTTTAACTATTTATAAAATGTTCTACCTCTTTCTCATTTACAGGAATCAGATGCACAGTGTTTTCTAATTTGAGTATTTCTTCAAAATAATAATTTAATATTTTGCAAACATTTCCTAAATTATAAATTACTACAACGTACTGATTTGTTGCTTTTAAGTCGTCTCGACTCTAATTGTATTCCATTTATTTTTGTTTTCTTTGTTAACGGTTTCTTAGAGACTTGTTTTTGTTTGAAATTGAATTGAAATTAAATTATCATTTTATTATAAAAGTTCGTTTTATGTTAACCCTTTAAAACAGGGAATAAATAGTAATTCATAGAGGAAAATTATAATTAACTTTTCTTTAAGCAAATATGAGAATTTTTAAATGTTAAAATAATCTTAAACTAATACAAAAATGAAAATTATTCTTTAATACTTACATTTCTTTCATAAACAGTCCACACTTCGCTATAATAACAAATTTAAAAATACATCCTTTTTTCGGCTACTTCGATATGTAAAAGCGAGAAAATCGGCGCGAATTCGCGAATTTTCCGGTTATCGAAGAGCAGCGAGCTTTCCTTCGCCGAAGCATTCGCAAATCTGAGCTTTCTGAGCTTCCGTAGCAAACGATAGTTTCACTGTGTTGACGGCGGACAGGTAGAAAATATTATACAATAGGAGTTTGCGCGAGATTTTGTACAAAGTGAATGTTTCGGCTGATACTGGTTATCGTCTGCTTCATTCTTTTACTGTAATCACTTAAATTTACTAATCGGAAAGATCAAAACTAAATACTATAGCAAAAAAATTAAAAAAAAATTATCAAAAATCTTTGGCACTGCATTACCGAAAGAAAGAAAAAGAAGCCACTTTTGATTATGGATCCATACATTAGAACTGGTGTGAACTTAGCAGACCAAACTTGGCAGCCAAAATGGCGAAGGAACCCGAGTGAACAGTGGCGTCGGTTCCAGGTTAATACATTTTATTAAATAAATATTGCGGTAATTATTAAATAAAAAGTAGAAGTAAGAACATTTAAAAAATATATAAACCATAAAAGATATATTAAGTCAGATTTAAGAATATTTGTATAATTTGTTAGCAGACTATTTATTTTTAGTTTTTTTATGTTCTTTTGATTTTTTCTCACTCTTTGACGGCTTGCGATAAAATGACAGTACCACTATTATATATAAGTATGTCAAGACTTATTGTGTTTAAAATATGAACTTGATAGTATGTCTAGTTATGGAGGTATTGTAGATAATTTGTTAGCAGCCTATTTATTTTTAGAGTTTTTTTATATTCTTTTAATTTTTTCTTACTCTTTGACGGCTTGCGATAAATTTACAGTACCATTATTATATATAGATATTTTAAGACTTATTGTGTTTAAAATATGAACTTGATAGTATGTCTAGTTATGAAGCTATTGTAGATAATTTGTTAGCAGACTATTTATTTTTAGTTTTTTTTATATTCTTTTGATTTTTTCTCACTCTTTAACGGCTTGCGATAAAATAACAGTACCACTATTATATATAAGTATGTCAAGACTTATTTTGTTTAAAATATAAACTTGATAGTATGTCTAGTTATGGAGGTATTGTAGATAATTTGTTAGCAGATTATTTATGTTTAGAGTTTTTTTATATTCTTTTAATTTTTTCTTACTTTTTGACGGCTTGCGATAAATTGACAGTACCATTATTATATATAGATATGTCAAGACTTATTGTGTTTAAAATATGAACTTGATAGTATGTTTAGTTATGGAGGTATTGTTAGCAGACTTTTTATTTTTAGAGTTTTTTTATATTCTATTAATTTTTTCCCACCCTTTGACGGCTTGCGATAAATTGACAGTACCACTATTATATATAGGTATGTCAAGGATTATTCTGTTTAAAATATGAACTTGTTAGTATGTCTAATTATGGAGCTATTTTAGATAATTTGTTAGCAGACTATTTATTTTTAGAGTTTTTTTATATTTGATTTAATTTTTTCCTACTCTGTGACGGCTTGCGATGAATTGACAGTACTACTATTACAACCTCTAATGAGGTTGTTGAATCCTAGACAGGCGCAATTTTTGTGAAGAATTGTAATCAAGTTTTTAATAGTTTAAAAGTTATAGAAAATTCTCTAATCTTACAAAGTGTTTACATTTGGTTAACAGTACAAGTAGTGCTTCTTATAATTTTAAAAAGTGCATCATAAACCTGAGTTTGTGTTCACCTGCATATATCAAGGTCAGTCAAAAATCAATAATTTCTACTCCCACTATGTACAGCTGTGCAAACTGTTCAAAGACAATCGCCGAGCGAGAATCAAAAATTCAGTGCGATGCCTGTAAGCAAAACATACACTTAGCGTGTACTGATTTGCGAGCAGAAGATCGCGTAACTAGGCACAAGATGCGTGGTATAAAAATTCTGTGCAATACTTGTACATCTAATTTTGAATCTTTTGCTAGTCTTCAATCAAAGATTGACAAGATAGATGATAAAACTACCGTTATAAATGGAAAGCTAGAAGTAATTGAAAGTAAACTATCTACAGTTGATTATTTTTCATCCCCGCAGTTTACTAATAAAATTGCAAATGAAGCAGTTGATCGCATAAATCGTGCGAGAAATGTTTTTATAAGAGGTGTACCGGAGATTGTAGGAGATGTTCAAACTAAAAAAGATCATGATAATTCTATTATCCAAGACATTTTGCACACTGTAGAATGTGATCAGAATCCGGTTACATTCTTCCGCGTTGGCAAGGACAATACCAAATTTCCTAAAATGATCAAACTAATAATGCATAACGAATATGACGCAAGGCATATTTTGCGAAACAAAAAGAAACTTCTAGAAAAAGCCTCCACTAAAAAAATAACTATTATCGATGATAAAACGCCCAATCAAATTGAATGCCTAAAAGAATTAAGGACCGAACTTGAGTTAAAGAAAAATAATGGAGAGCAGGACTTAACTATAAAATATATACATGGTGTCCCAAAGATCGTGAAATTTCGTCAATAATCTCGATAAATTTTGTTTTTACGACTGGCTATTTTTATATACGAACTTGGCAACCCTCAACTCTAAATTTAATGAATTATTATGCTCTGTACAAAATTTAAAACCGAAGATCATTCTTATCACAGAAACATGGTTAACTTTAAATGATTCTGATTCTATGTATGATATTTTGAATTATTCTCTATACAGATGCGATCGAAGAGACCGTCGCGGTGGAGGTGTCTGTATTTATTTATCATCAGATATTACACAACATTTTTTTGTTACTCCTCTTGACATTAGTGTCCCTAATATGGAATTATTAGGTTTAAAAATTTATTCTAGCTCTATTACTCTTCATTTAGTCTGTATTTATCGTCCCGGAGACTCTCAACTAGCTGAAGATACAATCCTTATTGAAAAACTTGAATATCTGTCTTCACTAGAAAATATCATTATTATTGGTGATTTCAATTTCCGAGATATTTCGTGGCCAGTTACTCTCACTCCAAGTGATGTTGTAAATTCAAAAAATAAATTTTTGAACTTTGTTCTAAGCTCTAATTTACAACAACTTATAACAGATCCAACACGATTCCGAGTCAACAATATTCCTTCCACGCTAGATTTGTTATTTGTAAATGATAAACAATTATTAACTGACCCTATCATTCAATCTCCGATAGGAATATCGGATCATGCAGTTATCATAAGTCGTATACAGTTTAACATAGAGAACCCATCTCACAAAGATCATACTTCATCTTATGAAATCATCGATTTCGATAACTTAAATCGTCATTTATCTACCATCGACTGGATAGAAACATTGGGGGACTCGGGAGATCCGGAAGAAGTATGGAATAAGTTCGCAATTTTTATTGCTACTCATAAAATGCAATACTCTAAAAAGAAGGTGTTTTATAAAAATAAATTAAAACCGTGGATCAACGGAGAACTAATATCCTTGATTAGACATAAAAGTAAATTATGGCGTAAATATAAGCGGTCAAATAGTATTGTCGATCTAGAATATCACAAAAATTTTTCCAAGGACCTAAAGAAATTTATAAATGAGGTCCGAGAAGAATATGAAGAGTCAATAGCATGCAGCCAAAACTGTAAAAAATTATACAAATATATTAGATCTTCACTGTCATCAAAAGTATCCATTCCTTTACTAAACAAAGAAGATGGAAGTCCCTGCCAAAATAATTTCGAAACGGCTGAACTTTTAGCTAATACCTTCACAAAAGTTTTCACTAATGAACCTCCCCAGGATCAGTTACCAGATATCTCACCCGAAAGAATCCATTCTTCCTTAGAACGGCTCAATTTTACTCCTGAAATTGTCAAACGTCACCTTTTAAAATTAAAAAACAATTCCTCTCCAGGTCTAGATCAAATATCTTCTCTATTTTTAAAACAATGCTCTAATACCATATCAGTTCCTTTATCTATTATAATGTCTTTGTCTTTTAATACACACACATTACCCTCTATCTGGAAAACAGCTTCTGTAACACCCATTTTCAAGAAAGGAAACAAACTAGACTCTAATAACTACCGCCCAATCAGCCTCACACCCATAATCTGTAAAGTTATGGAATCCATAATAACAGAGCACGTTTCTCAGTTTCTCTTAGCGGAAGAAATCATTCCCAAACAGCAACATGGATTTGTAAAAGGGCGATCAACCATGACCAATTTGCTTTGGTGTGTAAATGAGTGGACCGTTTCATTAGACAGGAAAAAACCTATAGACATTATTTACCTGGATTTTGCGAAAGCTTTTGATCGTGTGCCGAAACGAAGATTACTACATAAGTTAGAACACCTTGGTATACGTGGTGATTTACTTAAATGGATCGAGTCATTCTTAACTGATAGAAAGTACTGTGTTAAAGTTGGAAATTCGCATTCACTTGAAAGACCAGTCTTGAGTGGGGTTCCTCAGGGATCAGTTCTGGGTCCACTCTTATTTATAATATATGCCAGTGACCTTCAATTCCATATCAAGTGCAACAATATTTTTTACGCAGATGACACTAAAATATTTAGTGACCCGTCTCTGAACTTCCAACAGCTTCAAGATGACCTTGACTCCATCTATAACTGGTGCTCAGATTGGATGCTACCTCTAAATACAAATAAAAGTGTAGTTCTCCATATTGGTAAAAATAATCCTCGTCATAATTATTTTCTAAACGGTCATACGTTAAATAAAGTTAAATCTTACAATGATCTAGGTGTTATAATTACTGAAAATCTCAGCTGGTCTGAGCACGTTCTTCAAGTGTCAAAAAAGGCGAACACGAAAATGTACTTATTAAAGAAAACATTCGCAAAAGTGTCTTTTCAAAATTCTATCCGGCTGTATAAATTATACATTCGTCCGATTATCGAGTACTGCGGAGCTGTGTGGTGTCCGGAACTAGTGCGGGATAAAAATATTCTTGAAAATGTTCAGCGCCGATCAACCAGACTATTTTTCGGACGTATGAGACCTAATTACGCAGAGAGACTACATATGGCTGAACTACAAACGTTTGAAAATCGCCGTCTGCGGGGTGACATGATAATTTGTTTTCGTATTTTAAAATATAATTTTGGAAATTTAAAATGTATGTTCATCGTGAACAGTGAAAATCGACTACGTGGCCATAAATGGAAGCTGAAAAAAGAACAATTTTTTACGAAAACGAGGCAAAATTTTTTATTTAATCGAATATTCCACACTTGGAATTCTCTACCGGAGAATGTTGTAAATGCTCCATCTGTCAATGTTTTTAAGAACGAACTTGATAATTTTCTATTTTTTAATTAACATTTCATTTGTTTCATTGTTTATTCATCGGTTGTACCTGTTATTGATTTAGTTTTTAGTAATATTGTTTTATATTCAGTTAATATGGGCTTATGGGTCTTATGGCCCCTGCTCTTATCAAATTATAATAATAATAATAATAATAATAATATGGATATGTATAGGCTTATTATTTTCAAGGTATGAACTTGATAGTATGTCTAGTTATGGAGTTTCTGTAGATAGTTTGTTGGCAGACGTTTTATTTTTACAGTTTTTTTATATTCTTTTCATTTTTTCCCACTTTTTGACGGCTTGCGAAACATTGACAGTAACTTGTTTTAGTGAGGCTTATAAATAGATTAAATTGTGTTAAAATATTAACTTGATAGTATGTCTTGTTTTGGACTTATTTAAGATTCTTTGTTGTTTGCGATATATCAAAATCTTAAAAAGACCAATTTTTAATTTCTCTTGAATACAAATATTGCTAAATCTGACTTAATATCTATTTTATGGTTTATATAAATGTTCTTACTTCTACTTTTGATTTAATAATTGCCGCATAATTTATTTAATTAAATTTATTAACCTGGAACCGACGCCACTGTTCATTCGGGTTCCTTCGCCATTTTGGCTGCCAAGTTTGGTCTGCTAACTTCACACCAGTTACATTAGAGACGTTAACTATGAACCTTATCCAACAATTGAGTTTATAGAACTAAAAGATATTAATAAACAGTACAAAATCCTAAATTCTAATCATTTTAAAATATTTCATCAAAATATACGTAGTATAAATAAAAACATAGAAGAACTAAAAACATTTTTATCACAGTTGAATCACACATTTGAGTTTATTGTTCTTACAGAAACGGTAAATATTCCTAATTTAAGTTTGTTTCAGTTTCCTAATGATATGATTTACAAAAACATAATAAAGTCCCTAGCAAACAAAAAATCACCCGAAATAGATAATATACAAACAGAATTAATCAAAGAGAATTTAGAAATATTTACCCCACTCTTAATTCATTTAGTTAATAAAATATTACTGCAAGGAGAGTTTCCCATAGAATTAAAAAGATCGGTGATACCAATATTTCAAAATGGCAATGAGACAATGGTAACAAACTACAGACCAATATATAAATAATTTCTACAAAACAATTTGGATTTTGAGAGGGATTTTCTACAACTGATGCAATTCTAGGGTTGACCAAACCTAACTATTTTTCTGGATTTACCCAAGGCTTTCGATAGTGTACATCACGAACACTTATTGCTGGCCTTGGAAGCTGCAGGAATACGGGGAACGGCATTAAAGCTTTTTGAAGACTACCTTAATGACCGATATCAACAAGTTAAAGTAAAAGGTGAGTCAAGCGAAAGCAAATTGATTAAAACTGGTGTACCACAAGGGACAGTCCTTGGTCCTGTACTATTTTCAATATATGTAAATGACTACAAAAGACTACTGGCCAAATTGTAAGTTTTGCTGATAACACGGCTATTTTTTACGAAGCAGATACCTGGGAGGAATTAAAATATAAAACAGAAAAATTATAGATTGGTGCACTCATAAAAAGCTTACTATAAACTACAATAAATCAATTTTTTCCCTTTTGCAAGCTATAGTAACAGCTTACTAGACTATAATAAAATTAGTATCAATTATAACAATCAGGAAATTACCTTACAAAAACAAAATAAAATTAAATACTTAGGTGTTACTCTAGACCAGTGGTCGCCAAGCTGTCGAATGCGAGCTACCAGAACCGGAGGCAATTCTGGTAGCTCTCACAACGATTTTAATTTAAAAAATACAAACTGCAAAAATCAGAGAAGCTTCCGAAAATTCCACAAAAAATCTAATTGTCATAATATTAAACATAAAAGCGGCAACGTTGCGGTGAGCGATCTGCCGCTGACGCCATCAAGCTAGAATCGGCTAGAACCGACCAGCCGGACCAGCGCGTTAGTGTTCGAGAACGATGAGGATTGCTTTGAACGGGATAAATACGCACGACGCGGCGACATTGTGCTTAGTTTAAAACTGAACGCGTAACCAACGTCCAGCGGTTGGGTTAGTAGAAAACAACAAAAAATAATATTATGGCAAGCAGTTGTAAGCAGGTAAAGACATACCACTTTCATTCGGAATGAGAAGAACAATACTTTTTTACAGAAGTTAAAGATAAAAATGTGTGTTTGTTATGTAATACTTCGGTCTCCGTTGCTAAAAAAGGAAATATTGAGAGACATCATAAAACTGTACATTCTAATTTTGAAAAATCATTCCCACTACATTCTGCAGCTAGATAGGAGAAACTGAAACATTTAAAAGAGCAGTTAATTGGACAACAATCAATATTTTTAAGAACAGTCGACAAAAATAAGGCTGCAACTGAAGCATCGTACCGTATGTCCCAGATAATTGTACAAAAAAAGAAACCTTATGAAGACGGGGAAATGATAAAACAGGCGTGTTTAGAAGCTGCTGATTCGTTATTTGCCAACTTTAGAAATAAAGACGAGATAGTTTCAGCTATAAAATCTATGCAACTTTCTGCTAATACAGTGATGAGACGTGTAGAAGTAATGAGCAATGATATTTTTTAAAGTTAAGAACTGACTTAGATAACTGTGTTTATTTTTCACTTCAACTGGATGAATGAACAGACTGCCCAGATGGCTGTGTTCGTCAGGATGGTTTTTAGTGATTTTACGATTAAAGAAGATCTTTTGAAGTTTATTCCACTGAAAGGACACACTACTGGACAGGAGTTGTTTTCTCATTTAAAAAATATTATTTCTTCCGAGAAAATTCCAATATCGAAAATGGTAGGCTTGACAACCGATGGCGCTCCAGCTATGGTGGGTTGTGATAAGGGTCTGGTAGCGTTATAATAATAATAATAATAATAATAATAATAATAATAATAATAATAATAATAATAATATGATGGCCATCCAAGATCAAGTGATAAGTACAAAAAACTACAAAAAACATGTTATAAGGGATGGCACCGAAGATGACGCATGTAGAAGATGTAAATCTGCCGTTGAAAATATTCAACATATAATTTCCGGATGCCAAGTACTAGCACAAACGGAATATAAAGTTAGACATGATAATGTCGCGAAAATATTGCATGATCAGTTGTCAGTAAAATATAAATTAAAAGAAAAAACCACTCCCTACTACAAGTGTAACCCTCCAAAAATTTTAGAAAATAGTTCAGCTCGAATATACTGGGATCGAGGACTCTTAACCGATAGAACAGTATCTCACAATAGGCCAGATATAACAATCTTTGACAAAGATAATAATACTGCGTTCTTGATAGACGTTTCTATTCCAAATACAGGCAATACTCAAGCAGCATATGCTGAAAAAATTAGAAAATATGCTGAATTACTTCTTGAAGTAAAACAGCTATGGCAGGTTAAAGCAGTATACATCTTGCCCATAATAATATCTGCTACAGGAGTAGTACCACGCAATCTCTATGAAGCTCTGAAAAAGTTAGAGGTACCATCATCAATATACATTAAAATGCAGAAGGCAGTAGTTCTTGGTACATGCAACATGGTCAGAAAATTTCTCGGGGAATAAAAAGAAAAAACAAACAAAGCTTCTTTACCTTGGTTCGACCCGTAAAGATAGTACCTACCGTTTAAAATACGAGATAAACCAAAAATAATAATAATAAATAATAATAATAATAATAATAATAATAATAATAATAATAATAATAATAGCTTTATTGCCCAACAGTTTCCCATTTACAGGACAATATTCTTAATAGTAAGTAACAATAATAAAGTGGTATGTAAAAATAAAATTAATAAATTACAAAAGTAAATTCTACTTATGGGTTGTGATGTAACATATATTTACACGAAAACTAATTAAAAGTTGCAAAATAAAAACTATAATAGAAAACAAATGAATATTGTGAACAAGCCAAGAATATATTAAAAAAAAAAAAATTCTTACAAAAATAACACAGGGAGAATTCAATATAATACAATATACTTATTACAATATTTCGTTAAGGAAAGTAACTGCATTTTTAATTAGTTCACCAAGAGAACAATGAAAAATATCGCAATGACTACTAATTTTATTGTAATTGTTACACATTACAAATAAGGGTGATTTTAACATCAAGTTGGTTTTTGCCCTAGGGCATTCGAATAGCTTGTTGGTTCTAGAATTTAGACGGGGTATATTAAATTTAATTTGTGACAAAATATCGCTACAATCAATAAAATTTGCATGAGTTTAAATAGAAAAATAAGCGAGGATGTGTTCCTTCTTAGGCTCAGGCTATTAATATCAAATTGTTTACACAACTCCGTATAATCACAACCACGTTCGGGATATACTCCATCAATTTTGAAAACTAGGTATTTTAAACATTTTCTTTGAACCCGTTCTATATCCAGAACGTAGCAGTTGTAATAAGGGTTCCAGATCAGACTACAATATTCCAGCTTAGAACGCACGTGGGTACTAAATAATAATTTAAGGGGTGCTATATTTGAAAATTGCCTGCAGTTTCTAATAATGAATCCATACATTCTAAAAGCTTCGGAAACTTTAACTTGAATATGATTTGAGAAGGTTAATTTAGCATCAAAAATTACACCTAAGTCCCTAATAGTAGAAAATCTCTCCAACTCATTATCTCCAATCGAATATGAGAATTGAATATTTTCTCTTTTCCTAGAGTAAGTAACTATCTTACATTTTTGAGCATTTAGGTGTAACATATTTGTCTTACACCAGTTATTAATACAGTTCAAATTTCTCTGGAGCTCATTGCAGTGATCTGTATTTTTAATACTTAAGAAAATCTTTAAATCATCCGCAAAACACAATTTATTACAACTAATTTCATTGTATAAATCATTAATAAATATTAAAAATAGTAAAGGTCCAAGATTTGAACCCTGTGGTACTCCAGATGTAACCGCAATTGATTCTGATTTAAATCCATTGTAAGTAACGAATTGTGTCCTATTTGATAAATATGACTTAAATAAAGCTAAAGTGCTGTTAGAAAAACCAGTCTTTGAAAGTTTTGAAATTAAGAAGCTATGCTTAACTCTATCAAATGCCTTCGAGAAATCGGTATATATCACATCCACCTGTCCTTGGTCATCTAATACATCCGCAATAAATTGTGTAATCACAGTTAAATTTGTTACCGTTGACCGTTTGTCTATAAGCCCATGCTGATATGGTGAAATGTAACTTCGGACAAATGGATATATACGATTATACAGAACGACCTCGAAGATATTCGAAAAGTTGCACAATAGTGACACCGGCCTGTAGTTTCCTACCTCAGACTTTGTCCCGCTTTTAAATATTGGGCATATTCTAGCTTCTTTCCATAGTTTAGGATATTTCCCCGTCTTTACCGATAAATTAAAAATTTTTAAAAGAGGCTGTGTTAAAATTCTGGAACAATCCTTAATTAAGAAGGACGGTATGTTGTCTGGACCCGATGTCATCTTATTTTTAAGTTTACCAGCAGCCACATCGATTTCTTTTTCACAAAATGCTGATATATTTATTGTCATGGGTTGCGTATTAATATTTCCTACTAGTTCATCAGGATTATCGGAATCCGAAGGTAAGTATACCCTTTCAAAAAATGATTTGAATGCATTAACTATACCTTGCGGATCACTGAAAACAGTCCCATCTAAACTCATTTCACCTGGTATTCTCGAAGATTTGTTTTTTGAATGTATATAAGACCAAAATTTTTCAGAATTATTTTAAATACTTAACTGAACATCTTCCAAATAATTATCGTAGGATATTTTAATTTTCTGTTCAATTAGTGTTCTAAGCCGTTTAAATTCGAGCAAATCTGCATGTAGCCCTATTTTTTTATACTTCCGATGATATCTTTCTTTCAGTTTTATATATTTAATAATGTCTGAATCAAACCATGTTGGATATTTATGTTTATAATTTCTGTAAGTTGGAATGTGTTTATCAAACACAAGATATATTTTTTATTATGTCGTAAAGATGAAACTTTTCCGCAATTTCTCTGTTACCACTGCATTATCCATCAACAAGCATTTATATGGAAATTTTCTGAAACTAAACAACGTTATGAGAAACTGGTGGTAAAAATTGTGAACAAGATTAGAGCTCAAGCGTTACAAAGAAGATTATTCAAAATCTTGGCCGATGAAGTTGACTGTCAATACGGGGACCTACTCCTTCACTCTGAAGTCCGATGGTTAAGTAGAGGACGGGTGCTGAAACGTTTTAATGATGTCCTATCTGGCATAGTTCAATTTTTCAAACAACGCGATGAACCGACTCCGGAACTAGAAAATTCAATCTGGCTTAGAGATGGCTTAGAGATTTTGGTTTTCTCGTGGACATTACAGATAAATTAAACGAACTTAATTTGCAGCTTCAGGGGAGAGACAAAGAACTAGCGGAAATGATTTCTGATAAAAAAGCATTTATCAAAAAGCTGGAGTTTTTGGAACAAAACCTAATTAACAGCGATGCCAAGCATTTTCCTATTCTTTCAGAAAAAATATCTCAAAATCCATTAGAACCATATGACAGCAAATATCATGTAGAAATAGTTTCTACCCTGAAGAATAACTTCAAAAATCGTTTTAAGGATTTCAACGAAATGGCTTTAGTAGCGCAGTTTGTTGTTTCACCCTTTATGGAAATTTATATCCAACAATTTGCAACTTGTGTTATGTAGAACTTTGGCGAAGACATCGCTGCAACAGAAATGGAAATAATTGAGTTTTAAAATGATTTAGCCTTAAAATCGTTAGTCACAATTTGCAACAGACTTTGGTAGTTTTTGTAGATGATACCTATCTGCATCACCAAAAACCATCGGATCACAGATCTCAAAGAAAAACTTATTGCGTTTAAAAAAATGACAATCTAGTTAAATTATCCATTGTAATTGCACCAGATGGATATATAATAGATGTTTCAGGCAAATGCGGCAAATAATGATTCATCCATTTTTAATGCCATGGCTAAACATCTAAACGTTTTTATTCCACATTTCCTACCAAATGGTCAACGGCAACTGACAACACAACAGACTAACGAATCTCGTCTGGTCACCATGCTTAGATAGGTAGTCGAAGCAGTGTTTGGTCGATTACATACATATGAAACATTATCAAACATATTCCAAGTGTCATGTGTAATTTCAAATGCATTCTTTCCAGCTATAACCGAAAACGATTCAGAAGACGATGTATTCTGCAATCATGTTTTAGAACTCATTAATAGGCTGAATAATTTACTAGAAAGAGTCATGGAAGAAAATCTATTGATACATCGCATCAATTGGCCACTTGTGGATGGTTTCTTGGATGTTCAAGATTTTCCAGTTCTAACACAGAATGAAATTCAAGACTTGACTCGTGGACCTATCAGATTCGGTTAGCCTATTGTTACAGTTCATCCCACCTTAACAACGGCCAATATTTAGTGAGACTGCATCTTGAACCTACAAGAAATGGTCAGATCCGACTAATACGAGCCTCGATACCTTCTAGATTTCAATCTGCAGATGAAAGAAAGTGTTACATTCAATACAACACAACATTGTTGGGAATTAACAGTATTACTGGGTGGGCCTGTTTATGTAAAGCTGGAGCAAGAGTTTTAGGTATGTGTGGTCATGTCTGTTCCGTTATATGGATTTTTCATATGGCAGACACCATCCTGAAATAAATTACCCATTAAGAGATAAGGCAGAAAATGTGATTGACATTAGACGATATCATCTGTGCTCATTATCAGATATTCTCTTATATGACAATGTGGCAGCATGCTGAATAAACCAGTTCTCGGTCGATTTTACCAATAAGTGTCCAAGTTAAATTGTGAAAATAACTTCTTCTTTTGATGGCAAATCAGGTCTCCCCTCCCCTAACGTTGACAATTACATTAGCGAGATCGCTATTTTCATCTAATCTAAACAATTGTTCAGCACTGCGTATTCCAGTCCAATCGCAAATATTCTTTAGCCATGACATCTGCTTCATTCCACTTCCTCTGTGACCCACGATTATCAGTGCTCAAAAATGCTGAAAAATGGAAAAATAACTTCGGTTAGGACATAATTTAGTTATTTCATCAAAATATGGATTGAACATTGTTTCGAATACTTACATATTGTATATTCATTTCTGATGGGAGTATGTGTTTTAGAATACAGAAAGAAAGTATTCTCAACTTGTACCAAGTGCGGTATTGTGCCTACTACATGCTTGTAAATCAGAAAATGCTATTTTAAGTGGTGGCACCATTTTGGAGTTTGCTAACAATAATATAGTCGACTGTAAGCATAGAAATAGTATAGAAAGCCGATTCCATATATCAAAAATGAAACCATAAGGAGAAAATAGTGTGTCGGAGCTCATGCGTATAACGGTGCTGGCGCGAACAGGACCGGTGCAAGTTTTTTATTGATCGAACAAATAGTTCGCACGATATTTCAATCATACATTTTTAGAGATGATTCTATACAAAAAACGATTAAAAAAATTTCAAGTTAAGGTAAATATGGTTCTGACAATCCTTATTAAGAAAGATAAGGCATAAAATATGAATTAGTTAATTTTCGGCAATCATTAGTACAGTAGTCATGAGATTTTGCATGTGATTTTAAAAATACTTTCCAGAAAAACCACGTGCTCCGGTTTTAACTACGTTTATTATTAAACAGCGAAATTATATACAAAAACTTTAATCCACAATCTAAATTAGGTACTATCACAAGAAAATCACTGTTACAATAATTAATTACTTAACCAAAAACTAAAATACTTTTTAGGTACCTACGTAACCAGAAAGGAGCTGGACCATTTATCCTAATATTGATTTTCTCTCTCCCTACGGTAAAACTTAAAACAATAACAAATTGCCTATCTACTAGGGTCGGTAACTAAACGTATATACATAATGGGCGGATTTTGTTTATACTTAACATTACACTCGCGCATTTAAATATAACTATGCATATAAATATTTACAAACAAAGATACTTTTCCAAACAGGCAATCATTAGTACTGTAGTCACGAGATTTTGCTTGTGATTTGACATCTTATTTGATAATATCATTTGCTACAACTAAATTTAATCTGGGGAGTGCAAAATAGGGCCCAGGAATATTATGTTCGATATTTTTTTACATTTTGTCAGCCGAGACTATGAGTCGTTAGACAGAAAACCTTTCATGTTACCATTCTCAATATAAATTAAAAAAATAAAAAATACTACTACATTTACTTGGTACATATTTTATTTTAATTTTGAACCCTTTTAAAAGGGTCTTTCGGTTCCATAATAAAAATTAGTTGCTGCTTACTAGAAACATTCTATTGTATAGCCTAAACCAATTTATAGTTTGTTTTCGATCAATTTAATACAAAGATTTAAAGTTTTTAGTCGATGATAACATTCCACACCAGCACATTGCAAACCTATTTTATAAATAATAGGAATAAACTTGTAAATCATTAATTTGGTAGTTATCTCACTCATATGATTTTTTTGTTTATATGAATATTTCGATTTCTAAATATATTTTGGCCTTACAATACGAAGCGTTTTGTATCTACCACTTTTTTAATGAACGATGAATGTTGACAGGCGTGTACCTTTTTCGGGAACAAGAGGCGTTTTAACGAAGGAAATGATTTTCGAACTATCTAGTTAGTTTTCGGAAAAATAGAAAACGTTTGAAGAAAGTTGTCAATAACAGTTTGTCGTTCATGTGTTTCATTTTGATCAGCTTTCATACTAAATTGCGTAGAATATTTTTCCGGTTCAAAATCGAGATTCTCGATATTTCCACAGTTTATTTATAATAGCTTCTAAACTGGATTTATCTATCATTTTATATACTTTATAATATATGTTCATGCCCTACTTTTCACTTTATTAACAATTTTTTTTAACATACTTCAAAATGGTAGGATATTCTCAATTCGTTGAAATATTTTTTTATGTTTGTTGAGCGATAATTCTTTACCACGTTGCCCGATTTCTAGGATTCTTTTTGTTAGAAAAGGAAACAGTTTTATATACATTAAGTCAAGATCTGAAGATGGGATCCATAAGAAAATCATTAACATCTTTATTTTTAAAGTGATTTTAAAATTTTTAAATTTCTTTAAACCTTACTGGTTCGAACGCCGTAAGGAATGAAGAAATGTAAATAATTGTTGTGCCAGCCAAAAAACGAAGAGGAAGTACCGATTAAAATATCGAGTGACAGAAGAGTTCCTAAGATTGTTGAGATCGGGTTTATGTTTTAAAATGCCATAAAACCGATATCGATAATGTCTCCCCGTCGCTGGGCAGCCTGTATATAAATATACAGATCTCTATTTTCATTATTGTAATTCTTAGGTAGGTTTAGATTTGCAGACATAAATCTTGTAATAAATATAACAGCTGCCTAATACATTGATTACATTTTCATTAGCCAATGTAAAAATGTCTTTTATTGTACCTAGAATTTGACTAAACACTACACAAAACTAAAAATAAAATGCCACTTTCATCGTGTAATTAATGCCGCGTTTGAGAATCCACATCGGATGCATTTTTTACATCTCGAGCGTTTTTTATCCACATCGGACACATCTGTCCCATTACATTTACGTATACTGAATCACGTGATCAAAGATTTACTACTTACTACATCTCAGATGCATCCGATGTGGATTCTCAAACGCGGCATAAATAATAAACTACAAACGGTCCTGTAAGGGCAGCGTCATATAGCCTTGAAACACCGGATTTTAGTGCTATTGCCAGGTCAATATTGAATTTGTAGGTGAATCGCTTATTGAACATTAAAAATACGGTATTAATGACATTAATACGGTATTTGTATATATTTTTGGGAATGTAATTACACATAAATATTATTAGTTGATTATTTAAATGTGTATAAGTTATTTTGTGGCGATATTTCGTAGATATAAACTGTTTAAATCATATAATTTAAAAATTAATTAATTTAAAATTCTTTTCTGTTAGGTATGTTTAATATATTTGGCAACACTACAGGGACAAGTCATGCATATTGCGCAAGCTTCTAGACACACTATTTTGCGATGTCAGGCGCAGAGACGCGTTTTTATGCACAGTAGGTTTCAATTTCTGCTTAAATGTTATGTTTATATTGGTCTTCTATATTATTTCTATGACTGTAAGTCACAAGCAGTTGTACACAGTTAAAATGCCACTAACCTAATAAATTGCTACGCCTATCATAATTTTGTATTAAAAAATAACTATAGTTTCTTTTAAATTGAAAATGTAAACCATCAAATTCTTATATTGTTTTCCGGTAAGAGCAGAGGACAATACTACAATCTGAATTACTTACATTCTTGTTAATATTTGGTAAACGTTCATTATTTGCTATTGGATATCACAGCTTAGTACAGATATTCAAATGATTTGGGGCCATTTGTCTGGGAATAATAAATCTTGGAGTATTCAGCTCTCATGTATTACAGTAGCAAAGTAATTTGTTATTTTGATTAACAAAAACTTTCGTTATTGCTCATCCGAAAATGACTTATTTAATACCATCGTCTATATATAATTTCCTTAAAAAGAGGCATTAGTAGTTATTAGGCTAATAATTTCAGATTTCACTATATAAATTATAATAACTTTCAAGCTTGCTAACAAATGACAAATTAAAAATAAGTATTATTCATTACTCACCTCGACAGTGTAGAACTAAATATAGAACTACAATGCTGATACCTGATACGTTTTTTTATTAATTGTATCCTGTATCTCAATACTGGCAGGACCTACTAGCTTTAGGACGAATTGTGTTTTATGTTTTGGTTAATAAGTTTATATTTCTTTGTGGCTTACATGTACAAATTGTGAAACACATATTAACTAATACATTATCACTTAATAAACATGTGCCACCAGTAAAATATTAGCCCACATGACAGCCCGGCGCCATGTTGCCGAATCCTTGTCAGTGCTTGTAATTATGTCGAAAAAGATATTTCAAAATTAAAAACAAGTATGTTCCGGGATGTTTGAAAGAAAAAATTTGGGAAATACATTTTTTTTAATATCGAAAAATTTCGTTCGGGGTCGCAAAAAACCCAAAAAACCATACCCTCCTTTAACAGAATTACCAATAAACTTAACAAACTGATTAAAGATAAAAAAAGATTCAGATCTCAATAAAATGCGACAAAACAATAATCAATTTTCTAAATTCAAATTTTTTGATAGTCAAAAACCTTTCTAATATTTATTTTAATAAGGAGGAGATGACTCTCTTGAGCTTAGGTTTGAAACACTCTTTCAAGGACACCACACTGAGAGGAATTTGTTGGGGTTATCCATCGAGCTGGATTCCATCATTGAATACTTACCTTCACTCTTTAATAAACATCTAATCAGAAAGGATATTTTTCATAAACTTTATGCCTACAAAAAACATCAAAACTTGCAAGTCCATCACCAACAAAACCTTTTAAAAAACATCAAAATTAAGATAGCCCACAACAAATTAATCATATCGAAAGCTGATAAAGGCAATTGTTTAGTGATTCTTAACCAAGTTGACTACTTAAATAAAGTAAATACCTTTTAAACAGAAAATAACTTTAATATTTTGGTTAATAATCCTTTCAACACTTTTATGAGAAGAACTAAAGCCTTACTTAAGTTAAACAAATTTTTTTTAGCAGAATTACAAGACAGTTACATTGGCAGAACTTGCAGATAGGCGAACACATCAAGAAGCCGGATATAGTTGCATTTGGACATTACCTGAAGTTCAATCAACATAATTTTAGCCCAACAAAAAAACTCCAAATTATTAGTCAACTTGAACACAAAAAATTTCAACTTATTAGATTTCCATGAAGATGTTGAAATTACCTTTGAAAGAGACTAAACATCAGATTCACCTCTAAAAACCGCGGGTTCAGTCGTCATCTTGGGTTCTCTGAAAAAGTGCTGCACAGGCCGGGCTGGCACAGCAGAATCACGTGAGTGATATTTTTGTTTTGCCTATGGAAAATTTTCGCCTGCAGCGCTGTGCTTGCTGGCCTGCTGTATTTTTACACAATCGCTTTCCCTTCCAAAAATGTCACCGCACGTCTCTAATGAAATGGATGAGGACCTCTCAACTTCGATCGAACGGAAAGCGGTAGAACAGTATCAAAATCGGTAGATCTACCGATTTAGCGGTAGCAATGGCATCACTGCATTACTAAAAACGAACGATTTACTATACTTAAAACACTGAATATTGATACAGCCATAACTGGCTTGTAAAATTTTCATCACTGACAAGTGATCTAAATTAAAAATTTAAAAAAATCGACTTCAAAAACGTGCAGATGCCGTCAGCACATCTTATCCAAATTTATATGTGGCCATTCCTGAGGTACCCCATTACTAACAAAAAAGAGAATCATATAAATAGGACAAGGTCGTAAAGTATTATCGCTAAACATACATGAAAAATGAAGAATTTGAGGAATTTCTCATGGACTCAGTTATCAAATTTTGACCAAATTTATATGGGACCACACCTGAAGTACCCCCTTTTTAACAAAAAAAGAATCATTGAAATCGGACACCGTGTTAAAGAATTATCGCTGAACATACATAAAGAATGAAGAGTTTGGGGATTTTCTCATGGACCCAATTATTAGATTTTGACCAAATATATATGGGACTACCCCTGAAGTACACTCTTTCTAACAAAAAAAGAATCATTGAAATCGGACACCGTGTTAAAGAATAATCGCTGAACATACATACATAAAAAAAAAATATCGCGACGAATTGATAACCTCCTCCTTTTTTGAAGTCTGTTAAAAAAGGGGCGAAAACGGTGCTATTAGGCACCTCTGTTGCATGGAGTCGCGTCGACCGAACGATTGTGCTTCCATCTCGTGACTCACGCTAGATTATTACGATGATTGCTTTTCTTCAATCACCCTCTTCTGTAGCATTGTTTCTACAAATTACTATTTGGGCGGATTTTACGAAACGTTGTTTCCTGAAATGGTCCTAAATTACTGTATCAAATTTGTTTTAAAGTAAATTAATACATTCACTATACGAAATTGTTATAAAAGGATGAGATGGTACCTATATTAACTGATAATATTTATTATAAAGCAGGGGTGCCGCAAAGGGGGAAAATTTATTGATTTTATAATTTTTAATATTTTTATTTATTTATTTTCTTATTCATACAAACATTTCGGCCTAATTACATGAATAAACATATATAATTACAAAAATACAAAGTATTTACATCTAAGGTAAGAGGTAAAGCTATCAAAAACTACAGGGGTGTGTTTACTTTACTTTAATTAATTATATTTACGTTAACCGCAGGTTAATATATGATTTAGTATGGTACTGCGAAAAATATTTTGTGGAACATTCCAGTCCAATTCAATAAGAGAATTAAAATTGTTGACCAAACGAAATGTATTGTTGGTATATTAAACACAGCTGACGTCTTAGTTCTGCGTGGTGGAACATTGAATCTAATTAGAGAAAGAATATAAGGATAATTGATTTTATAATTAATTATCTTATATAAAAGTATAACTAAATTCAGTGTATGTTGTGAACCGCCAGAAACTGCTACCCGCTGTTCCTCGTTCACCAGGTTCTTTTTCATAAAATAAAATTCTATAATAATAGAAGAAACTTCGAAGGAACGTATATTGACTTTTACTACAAAAATTATCAGTCAAAATTGACAACTTATTAAAATTATATACAGCATGTCTCCAACATCCTCCCACCTTGGGGGCATTAACAATGCAACTCAACAATAAAGACATGCTGGATACATTACAAATTATAATAAATGTTCACATATTAGCGATAAATCGATCGGGTTGTTTAACTACTCTACCCCGTTTTGTGACATAGACATTATCAGGTACACTGTTTTCGATGTCCTTGCTAACACCAGCCACTCCCGTACTATCGCTTGTAGAGTCTTCCGATGAGATCTGACCTTGTTTCCTGAGCTCATCCACCACCTGATGTTCTCGCCTACATGGCTTGTCAGATTCCCGGAAACTAGTTGATCCAACATCAAAATCTGATTTTTCAGCACATTCGAGAGGATATAACCTTTGCAGTGGTCGAAGTAGTTGGCCTCTTGAAGTGCTAACCCGTGCTAAGCGAACTTCGTTATCTCTGCCTTCAATCAATTCTATAATTCGACCAAATGGCCAATTCAACCGTTTATCATGGTCATTGCCTACTAGAACGACGTCGCCAACCTTTAACTTTATATCTGATTTTTTCTTCTTCTGAAAGACTTGAAGTTGAGCTAAATATTCGCTTCTGAATCTCTTTCGAAGATCTTCTCTTAATTTCTGTCTATGTTTTAATTTGCGACATGCTGATGACTGGTCAATTAGATCGCAGTCTGGCACACCAACTTCAGCTTGGTCGCGTAAAAACATAGCAGGAGTGAGGGGGGCTAAATCAGTAGAGTCAGCAGATACATATGTAATTGGTCTAGCATTAATTATAGCTTCACAGTCACATATAACAGTCAACAAATCCTCGTAACTGAGAGATGCTTTTCCTAAAACTTTACGCAATAAACCTTTTAAAACTCCGATTAGACGTTCCCAAAATCCACCCCACCATGCCGCTGTGGGTGGGTTTAGCCGCCACTTTATGCGTTGTACTGAAGAAAAGCTTGCAATCTCTTCCCAATTAAGTTTACTGATTGCGTTTTCGGTACCGACGAAATTTGTGCCGTTGTCACTGTAAATTATTTTTGGGCGTCCACGTCTAGCGACAAACCGACGAAGGCACTGTATAAAACTCGCCGTAGATAATGATCCAACGAGTTCTAAATGTATCGCACGATACACGGCACACGTGAATAAAGAAACCCATACCTTTTCGCCTGATTTTAAGTGTAAAGGCCCCGCAAAGTCGACCCCGGTAACTTCGAACGTAACTGCGTCTCTGACCCGATCAAATGGTAACGGAGGCGTTACCACTTGAAGAGGTTTAGACTTGTGTCTCCTACAAATTCCACATTTGGTAATCACCGACCGAATAGAACGTCTACCGCCAAGAATCCAAAACCGCTCACGAAGAATACCTAACAGCCCTTCTGTACCTACATGGCAAGAATTCTTATGATGGTGTAATATTAACTGACTAACTATCGGATGTTTCCCGGGTAAAACTATTGGAAAACGAAAGTCTAACGTGTCATTCCGAGAACTGATTCGAGTTTTAACCCGGATTAAACCGAAATCGTCAGTGATCGTATGTAAATCGGACAAACGTTTGTCAGTTATTGTGTCAAACGATTCACTCTGACGATTTTTAGTATCCATAGTTCAGCTTTATCAACTTATTCAGCAGTCAGTGAACCTTGCAGTTTTGTATTGACATTTCTTATATTAAAAATAAATCTTAAAACCCAAGCAATCATTCGCGTGGTTTTAGTATATTGCCAGAAATATGTTATATGCCAGTAGTCTGAGTTGCAGAAAGCTAATGAAGAATGAACCTTTTTCTTTATCTCCAAAGCAATGACAGATTCATCGCATTCAATCTCTTCTGTAGGCCATGAATTAGGTTCTCCATACAGCCACTCGGGCCCCTCCCACCATCGGGATTCTAATAAAGACCGAGCATCACAACCCCGAGATGGCAAATCGGCCGGGTTAAGGGATCCAGGGACATGTCTCCAAGAATCACTATCTGTTAAACCTTTTATTTCTGTAACACGATTCCAAACAAAAATTCCCCACTCTTCTTTGCGCCTAATCCAAGCTAATACCGTGGAAGAATCACTCCAGAAATAAGATTGTACCGATTGTTTAAACTGTTTGATGATTGTTGCATACAATCTGGCCCCAATAGTTGCAGCCAAGATCTCTAAACGTGGAACAGACAATTTATGAATGGGCGTTACACGAGATTTAGCTGCTAACAAAAACACTCGGCATTTTCCATCGCTAACAACTCTTAGAAAAATGCAAGTGGAATGAGCTTTTTGGCTTGCATCGCAAAAAGTATGAAGACTCCAATGAGTCGCTTCGAATATTCCACCGAAGATCCACCTAGGAATTTTAATTTTGTATAATTTATCTAGTTCTTTGATCCATGACATAAACCTAGCTACCATTTCATCACCTACTTGTGAATCCCAACTAATTTTTTGTTCCCACGTTTCCTGCAGCAATAGTTTGGGTAAAAGTGAAACAGGTGAAGTAAACCCTATTGGATCAAATATTTTTTGTGCAATTGACAGAATATGTCTCTTAGTAATATTTTCACTCCGAATATCAGCTACTCCTTTTAAACACTCCTCATTAATGCATAATGTGTCATCTTCTGTGTTCCAAACTAGACCAAGCACCGGAGTTATATCAGAAGTAGAACCAACGATATGTTTAGACTGTGTATACTCCCACCCTCTGAGATCAAATTTGCCTTCGATCATTACAGAAGTGGCCACATCGATGAATTTTTTTAAGTCAGCATAATTTGGAACACTAGTGACACAATTGTCTACATAAAAGCTGTTTCCTAATTGCTGAATTATTTCAACTGAATGGTTTGGATTGAGAGTTAATAATTTAATTTTTTCAGCGAGATGGTATTTTATTGTAGCTCCTAGCAAGTATGGACTACTGTTAACCCCAAATACCACTCTTCGATGGCGGTAAACCTTTATTTTGCCTTCATCATTGATCCATAAAAATCTAAGATAATCTCTATCTGTCTCATGCAAACCAATTTGAAGAAATGCCTTGCGAATATCTGACACTACTCCTAATTTTTGCTGCCTAAAGCGTATTAAGATAGAAGGAATTATTTCTAGAAGATTAGGTCCCTTTTCAAGGCAGTGATTCAACGAAGGTTTACCTTTTTCGTGAGACGAGGCGTCAAACACCGGCCGAATTTTAGTAGTTAAACTACTCTCTTTAATCACAGGGTGATGTGGCAAATAATGGGTAGCATTATTTGGAGTACTTTCTGATATTTCCTCTATAATGCCTTCTTTTTCCCATTCTTTAAATACAAGATCATAAGCTCCCACCATTTGAGAACTTTCTAACTTTTTAAGAGTGCTCTCTAACCTCTTTTTAGCAAGATTAAAGTTACTTGGTAGTGGAGGATGCCCATCTATCCAAGGTAACCGCACTTCGTACCGGCCTTCAGTATCCGTTCTAATGGTTTGTATAAAAAATTCCTGTGTCGCTAACTCCAATTCTTCCCTGGATTTTCTTTGCGTTGGTTCAGTAATGCCAAGAACATCTAATCTCCACAAATCAGCTACTGAAGTATCATTTACGAATAAAGAAAAGACAGACATTGTTGTACTACTATTTGGAAATTCCCTTGGTATTTTTCCCATTAGAGTCCAGCCTAACCTAGTACCTACTGCTACTAAACCACAATTTAAAACCTTGACTTGGCCTGTAAACAACTTGCCTGCTACATCCGCACCAATTAATACCTCTATAGGACTCGTATCTTGAGTGTCAGACAAGAAAATATTTGATGCACGCAATTCTTCTATCCAAGGTCCAAAAAAGATCGAGGATATATTCTGACAAATTTTAGTCTGATCTAAAGCCTCAAACTTACATGTATAGGAACCTACATTTAGCGATACATCATAACAATTGTGATATTGATCAGAAGTGTGTAAACCGCCAAACATCAAATGAACAATCTTTTCAGACCTCTTAGACTCATATCCAATTTCTTGCACAGATGATTTTAAAATATACGACCTTTGTGAACCGGTATCTATTAAAACACGAACCATTTTGGATCCATTTTTCCCTAACAGGTTTACTCGCAAAGTTTGAAGGAATACATGTCCTCCTGAGTGATTAGATAATGCTTGCTCAGACGACTGGCATGTACCCTCTGAATTAACCTTTTTGGGTGGTTTATTAATCTGGTCTTTTAATTTAGATAAACTCGGACACATTAATGTCAAATGTGGTTTGTTACATAGAATACACCTAACACGCTCTCTACATTTTCTAGCACTATGCCCACCTTTTAGACATCTGTAACATGCATTTTTATTAGAAGCGCATTCACGCTTTTGTTCTAGTGAGTAATTTTGAGCTTTAAAACAGTTTTCATTTGAATGCGATCCGCCGCAAAAAATGCACGTTAAAGCATGATTTACTAGATCAGTGGCAGTGGGTGTACTCAAAGTGGTGTTAATGTCTTTTTTCTTAGTAGAAGTGGATTTGTTGGTTTCAGAACTAAAACCAAATCGTTCATTAGCTAACAAAATAAGCTGTTCATTTTCCACTTCACCTTTTAAAAACGACATTAATTCCTTCAATATAATTTCAAAATGAGCAATATTTGGCGAAATTTGAATATTATCGGTAACTCCAGTGTTGCGACTACTTTTAAACTCCGTTGATCTTTGCCATACCCTTAACAAATTATCTGGACTGCAAGATTCAATGAGAGGATAAAGCATAGCAGAATATTTATCTGAAGTTACGCCCAGAGTTTCAAGTGCTTGCAACTGGGTTTCAATTTGGTCATATAAATTAAAGAGGTTCACGATGTTTTTTGTTAAAGCATTATTTAAAACAAGTTTCAATAGCTCCCTAACATATACTTCGATCTGGAGATCTTCTCTACCAAACCTTGAGATCAAACTATCAACAATTTTTTGATAGTTATCTGCTATTGGTGGAAAACTATCTACTATTTGTCTTGCTTGGCTGCCAGGCAAGGTAGCTTGAATCAAATATTCAATTTTATCTTCTGGGGCTATATCATTATCTTCGTGAACTTTTTTAAATTGTGACCAAAATTTAAACCAGTCCCTAATATCCCCATTATATTTTTTAAATTCAATAGGAGGCAATTTAAATTTCCGCTTACATACCTCAGAACTGACATTTGTCACTGACTGCTAAATATTACTACGAACCGATCTAACATCATCGCGAAAAATATGATCGTATTGTATTTTCAGCTCTAAATATACTTTACGATAAATATCACAAGAATCTATTTCTTTCATCCATTCATTCTCCGTGATATCCGATTCTAATAACTTACTCACAATTTCACCATCAACCGTTTCAAGACAATCAAATTTCCGTTGAAGCATCTCCCAATTTACGGAAATTTCCTGACTGTCACCTCGTGGTAGTGAAAGCTCTAAATCATTTGCTACTTTAGTAAAAGCCTGTCGCAGTGCTTCGCGAAGCTTCTGCTTCTGCTCCATGTTGGTGATCGTTAGACAAACTTGGTCGAACCACAGATGTTTTGCAAAATTCGGCTGCAAAACTCCGTATAGGTCTGACTACGAAAATCAAAGGGGGTCCTGTCACGGTCGCCACTTAATGTTGTGAACCGCCAGAAACTGCTACCCGCTGTTCCTCGTTCACCAGGTTCTTTCTCATAAAATAAAATTCTATAATAATAGAAGAAACTTCGAAGGAACGTATATTGACTTTTACTACAAAAATTATCAGTCAAAATTGACAACTTATTAAAATTATATACAGCATGTCTCCAACAGTGTACGTGTAATAATTGGCATTATTATTATTTGAAAAAATCTAAAGAATTTACCAAAAATTCTAAATCAGTATTCAATGTTTAAATTAAATAATTAAAAAGACACGTATGAAAATGAAACAAACCTTCAGGTTATTATTCTACATTGAACGTGACATTTTTAAATACAATCAACCATCACGTAAATTTTGGTTTATATAGAGAGGAGACAGAAAGAAAGAATCACTAGGGTAAACTCGCAGTCGAGTTCGGACTAAGGTCTAGAACTTTCGCCCCTTGGGCGAAAGTTCTCGTTTTGTAATGTAAACTAATATGTAGAGTAAAGTTTTGTGTACGATGTGAATTATGGGTAAATATTTTAACTTAATTTTAGTGTTTTGATTAATAATAATTGATTGATTGATTTACATATAAATGCCAATTTTACATTTTCGTCCCGAATTATATATATCTTATGCATATCTTTATATTACTATGTAGTTATAGTGCTTTATTTCCTAAATGGAATTTTATTCATTTTTTCTTCTTAAGACTATTTGTCAAATTTTATATTTATTGTTAATATACATTTGTTAATGTTTTAATACTTATTATTAATCTCTCCCCCTTTCCAAACCAGTAAACATACTCAGAGCATTTGAGAAGCCTCTGCGTTTCTATTCCCTTAGGACTAAAAGAGTCTAAAACTAGTTGCCAAGAACCGCTCGACTAATGCTATTAAGGGATAATTTTTATTCTTTTAATTTTTTTTTAATTATTTTTTATTTGCCACTGGAGAATGGATGTTCTTTCTGAACTCCAGGACCCTTTGGCTGGTAACGGCGCTGCCCTAATCCCTTAATAGTATATTAACAACAGTAGCTAAAGACCTATCAGTAGTAACAAATGGTCTCTAGACAAGTTGGTTGTTACAGTCTTTCCTTTTCCCAAAAAGAAGAACGTAGTGGAATTTTTGGGTTTATATTTTCCTTAATTTCAGTGCATATTTTTTTTGGTGTGTTTCATGTTCTGGTAAATTCTTTAATAGCTTTAAATGTTTTTTCTAGTTGTTCTGCAATTTTTTTTCTTCAGTATATTTTTCTTGACCCAGCTTCAATATGCATTCTTAATTGGTGGGTTTTGTCTTCCAGTTGCCTTTCACAAGGAGTAGTCAGTACTGTATCAGAGAGACGAATTAAGTACCACCTCCGGAGCTGTTCTGCTGTCAATTTTATTAAATGAGGAAGGTTTAAATTGTACATTTCAGAAAACTATTAAACTTTTAGGTATTTTGATAACAATACCTATATCAACATCTAAAGCAGAGATTAAAACATTCATCAGAAATACAATGAAGGAAGAAAAGCTTAGTACTTTACGTATGTTGTTTACAGAAAAACATTTGGTAAATGGAATTGAAAACTTTGCAATCAAAAAAGAAATAGGAATGGACTTCATTTATCGGAAACTTTAAAACTAGTATATCCAGCAACTTTGTGCGCGTGTGTAAATACTGTAAATAGGTATAGTTTTATGTTTGTGATTTTTTTGGTATATGAACCTAAAGACTCTTTGGGGTAATAACAAACTGTAAGGACTTTCAGCATTAATTACTGGGGGTAAGTTAATTTATAATTTTTAATTAATTTTACAGAGTTTTGAGTAATTTATTGGCCTTGTGTTAGAAACCCCTTATTTTTTAAATCTTTTCTGACAATACTGTGATAAATTTTTGCCCAAAGCCAGTTTTTTACACGACTTTTGGGTAAAAATTTGAGCGTGGCACCCCAAAAAATTTTGTGGGCCTCCGACAGGGCGCCTCCGGCGGGGTTTTCACATTTGTTAAAAATCTGGCACTACCATCTCGTATTATCACGAGCCGCCACTGTAGGCGGGAGCGTCAAACGGAGAATACTATAGGCATTTTCGAAAACCTACTATAGATAACAAATCCAGATTGATAACAAACCCGATGGATCACGTGAATCACTGAACTTAGTGGCGACAGTAAACAAACAAGTTGGATTATTGATCATGTTTATCTACGGCTGTCAATCTTTGACTTTCCTCTCTTATTTGTTAAAGAACCATTTTAATTAAACATACTTCTAGTCTGAATAATAAAGACGCAATATGGGCATAAAGATTACAAGTTATAACTAATTGAATGTAGAAACAACTTCAAATCTACTACTGGCAGACACCACACACCAAAAAATTGCGTTATCCTTTTATAAAATCCTGCGGTGCGCTCGCGGATCTATTACTAATCTACTAGTAGAGTGTGTCACAAAATATTGATCTCGATCACAAAGCTGGATCAGTAATCTACTAGTTTCCGAACACGGATAAGGTTAGTAGCCATAAGTAAACGAACAATAAGATCCATAATCTTTCTGATCCGAGTAAGTTTCCGAAAACGCCTTATCTAAGGCTGGAAAGTTACTCTAATCGTACAAAATCTGATAAGTAGTATTTAAGGAGTAATCCAAATAGGGTATTTCAAGTTTAAAAGAAAAATAAGCTGCCGGGAAAACCATTTCTCATAACTACTCTAATAACATTCCAGCCCCACATACTATCAAAGTACTAGGTAGAGAATAGAAAAAATAGTGAAAGAATGAAAAGAAACACGAAAGGAAATAAAAGAAGTTATTGCAATAAGGTCGCTCGACAAAAGATAGAGGGATAGAGAAAGGAGTAGTCATTGAGACACCCGTGGCGTGCCCGTGGCGCTAACTGAATTTCTGTTTCTGTTCAAGTCTCATCGACAGCGAGCACCGGCACCGGAAGAAATTGTCGCATTCGATGCTGAGAGAATTGCCGGAAAATAAATGTTCTATTTGGCAGCGAAAATTGAAATCGTTTTGTCAACACGATAAGGAACCATCGTTTTTTTTTTTTAAATCATTTGACATCGTCTTTCTCTTTGCTAATATACCTGTACAATGTACATTTTAATTTTTAATTCAATTTATTCATTTTTTTTATAATATTAGCAAACAGAGTTTAATATATTTTTTATTATTGTAAAAAAACTACATTTTGACGTTTGAAATTTTTTGTAAGTAGTTAAAAGTGTGTAATTTTCTTAATATACAAGAAACTACTGTAAATTACATAATATAAACCGCTGACCTGTCGAGAAGTTGCGAGAATTCCACCAGCCGGCAGTTCAAGTTACTTGTGTCTGAACAAGTGTTTACCATTTTTTTATTTTACTTTCAGTCTGTTGTTAGCTTGCAATTAATAAAGTCATAAAAATATGTTTTTTAAAAACGATTTTTCAAATCGTATTATATTTTTTGTAACATTACCGAAACAAAAATTTACTGGCGATTTAAACTTCGCTAAGAGTTAGTTCGGAAAAGCCCGTTCATACGTGCAATAAAACAAATCATTTCAATATTTTCTTGCATGAAACGAGTTTAGTTCGGGAAATATTCGAACGACGGAACTTTTGTTAAGGGCGACGTGACTCTTAGATGTACGTACAAACGTACATACTTACGTACAAGAGTTTTCTTTATTGCTACAACGTTTGGAACACTTATTAAAAACACAAATGTTCTTTGACACATTTCGGCCCATTGGTTTTACTTTATCTTTCTTGCAATATGAAATATCTACAGGCTGGTCCAACAAAAAGTATGCACCTAACTTTTCCTCTTCTCGTGAAATTTAAAGCAGAGATTTGTTTTGCAGCGGAACATATTTTAAGAATATTTTTCAACCTTCATTTTCAACCCACCGACGAGAGACAAACACATTCCTATAAAAAATTCTATTTTTATGTATGAGAGAGTAATAAAACAGCATTTCTAATGCAAAACTTAGTACGGTCATTTTAAATGTTTTTACAGAATAATCTAAATATTTCCTAAAATTGTAATAAATGTACCTGAGCTATTACAAGTTTTGGGTCTTTTATTGGTCCTTTATAAACATAAGCTGTACAGAACAATAGAAAAAGGTTTGGACAGGCCAGAAGCCCTGTGTATTAAAGATTACATAGCCGTATCTTAAGATTATTTTCAATAAGTACCTATTTGCCAATTTTGTTTTATTTTAATTCCAAGAATTTCTTACAGTAATCGAATTATAAGTAGATAAATACCTTCCCAACAAATTTCACCGAAAATACAATTTAGTAAGGAGGTCCAAGTTGTGTATTCTTGACAGTTTACTAAATGTCGTTTAGTTGCAACTTGCAAGGTGCAGTGAGAATTCTAGTGTGATCATGGAAAATTTGGAAGAACCGCGTAAACGACAAAAAATCGGTCCTTCAACAGTTAATGAAAAACCATTAATATTTAATTGTTTTAAATCATTTACAGACAAACATTTATGTAAAAGTGTTGATGACACAGTGGAATTAGTTAGTAGTACGATTGGTGTTGGGAAATCTACGATTTACAGAGTTGTTAAAGAAGAGAAATATGGCGAATTTCAAACAGCACGTAAAGCTCCAGGAAAACCAAAATTTCAATTAGAAAATCTTTTGAAAGAAAGACTTCGAAGGAAAGTGCATGCGTTCTTCTTTAGAAAAGAATTTCCGACAGTAGACAAAGTTCTTGCCACGGTTCGAGATGATAAGGATTACCCTGAAATGAGTCGACACTTTTAAAAGAAATAGGTTTTCTATGGAAAAAGCATTCCAGAAAGTCTATTTTAATAGAAAGAAGCGATATTGTAGTATGGAGAAGAAATTACCTAAAGACTATAAAAGAAATGAGAAACCAAAGAAGAAATATATTTTATTTAGATGAAACATGGATCAATGAGGGACATAAACCAAATAAATTTTGGCAAGATGAAACTGTTAAAAGTCGAAGACAGGTTTTTATAAATAATTTATCTACTGGTTTAAATCCACCATCAGGAAAGGGGCGCAGACTAATAATAGTACACATCGGTAGTTCAAACGGTTTTGTTAAAGGTGGTTTATTGACTTTTGAATCTACTCGTACCGGTGACTACCATGAGGACATGAATGCTGATGTCTTTGATGTCTTTAAAGAGTGGTTCGAACAAATTATAGATCTTCTTCCTCAGAACTGTATAATAGTAATGGATAATGCAAGTTATCACTCGAGACTTATAGAAAAAATGCCCACAACCAAGTGGTTAAAAAAAGATTTACAGAATTGGCTAAATTCAAAGAATATTAAGTTCCATCCCGGTTCTGTGAGAAAAGAACTGTATCATTTGTGTTCCCTTCATAAAGAGAAATTCAAAAAATATGAAATTGATGTAATTGCAAAAAATCGTGGGATGACGGTGGTTAGATCACCACCATATCATTGCGAAGTAAACCCGATTGAACAAATATGGTTACAGATAAAGGGAGAAGTTTCAAGAAAAAATAATTCTTTTAAAATGAGTGATGTTAAACAGTTGTTTTTGGAGGCTGTAAATAATGTTGTTAATTAGTGTCTGGCTTATTAATTTAATTTAAATGGTGATGGTCTTATGATTAAAAGAATACATTAATTTAAACGTTATATTTATTCTCACACCATTTCTTGACAACCTGACACTTGACAACTCCTCTCTCTAATCTATACCTGGCCTCTTACATCTAAGTGCTTGGCCTTTTACATCTAACTACTTAACATCTTCCTTTCTTCAAACAAATTCAAACTATTAAAATTAAACAATTTCTTTGAAGAGAGGTTTTTGATTATTTTTACAAGTCTAATCTAGTGGGAGCCTTTACAATTCTCCCTGATCTAGTTGCCTTATAATTTATTTCGTTTTCTTCCTCTTTCTCCTTATCTTCTTCTCCACTGTCACTACTTTCCGTATCACTTAACCCTTCACTTTCACTAAAACTTGTACAATGTCTATGAGTACATTCAGTTTCATTTTCATTAAACAAATGAGGATTCAGTATACTGTCTTTAACTTTTTTTATAAAAATTCGGTTTCTTATTAATTCTGCACCCTCCTTTGTTTTTACAACGTAGGTTCTATTTCTATATTGGTTTACAATAATAGCAGGAGTCCAATTTCCTTTTGGTTTTAATTGTACTACTACTTTGTCTCCAATTTTAAGTTCATTCAATGCTTTAACCCCTTTTTTATTAAAATATTTTTCCTGATTTTCTTTATTGTTTCCTAAAAATTGGTGATATTTTTCTCTATTTATTAGTTTGGGAATAAATTCGATTTCCTTAGTGGGAATATTGGTTCTTAGTTTTCGACTCATTAATATTTGAGCTGGTGAAAAATGTTCACCTACTGGCATGTTTCGATATGTTAACAAAGCTAAGTTTAAATCTTTTTTCTCTTCCAAGACTTTCTTAAAAATATTTTTTACAGTTTGTACATTTCTTTCTGCCATACCATTTGACTTTGCATGAGTTGGAGAAGTAATGATATGTGTAAATTCCCATATTTGACTAAAATTCTTAAAAATTTCTGATGAGAACTGTGGTCCTCCATCAGTAACTAATGTTACAGGTATACCATGTCTTGCAAATATTCGAAATTTTTTAATAGTACTTCAAGCTTATCTCTTTCATTTTCCTCTATCTTAAAAGTTTTATAGATTTTAAAGCCTTCTTTCCCAATGAAGTGAAGTAAACGTGCACACTGTACAGCTTCTGTCTTTTTATTTGCCTCGGTAGCTGTAAGGTAATTTTCAAATCTGCTCCTCCACATTATCCAGAAGCCTGAAAACTGGGAAAAGGCAGTAAATCATACGATTAAAGAAGAAGAGAAAATGTGGAAGTTGGACAATATTACTGATGAAATGATCGAGCCACTCATTGTAAATATTGGTTGCGACAGTTCATCTTCTGATTTCGATTCTGGTTTGGATTTGTAGGTAAGAAGTAGTTTTTATATTAAAATTATTATTTATGAACGTAACGTTGTTTAAAAGTCAAAGTTTAAACCCTTATACCTACATAACCCGTTTGACACAATGTTCTTAACATACCTTGTGGAAAAATAAAACATTTTAGAAAAAATTGCACTTTTTTACCTTCAGCTGTTTAGAAGTTATAAGCAGGTTAATTAGGTGAAAATATAAGTGTATACTCGAGGAATAACTTCAAAAAATATTTTAACTGTCTACTAAAAGAAGTGATACGCCTATGGATTACGAACGCTTTATTATTTTAATACTCTCTCATACATAAAAATAGACTATAACATTTCAAATGAAAAATGGGGTCGAGTAAATTCAAACGGCAAAAAATTATCTTTTTAATGATATTCTATTTGTTGGATATTACTTGAGCAGTTAATGTAAAAATTTTAGGAATCTCAACCATGGTATTAATGAAAAACGTTGGTAATTTTTAATTATTCGGAGCCAAAGCTTTTATTTAAAACGACTGTTTTTAACAAATTGTTATCTGACTACATAACAGTAGTTGTCTGCGTTATAGTTGTTTGAATTTCCTTATCAGAAAAATAGTTCATTTAACAAAAATAGTAAAAAAAACCGTACTCTTGTATAAACTGCGAGAAAGTAATCCGAGAAAACAAAGCCGTTTGAAATTAGTATAAACGACATAAAATATTCTAATAAAAAACATAATTTAAAAAATCTAAATCGACAGCACACCTTACGATCAATATATCCTGGATTTAATATGTCTCAGAAATAAACAGCTTCACTCCTGTTACTGAAGTCCAGAACAGGATCAGAGAAATCTCAGGCTTAAAATGAAATTCAAAAATATCTAGTTTGAAAGTTAATGACTCATTTACATGAGTTAGCAAACGTCTTATCCAAAAATTATAAAAAATCGCATCGAATGATAACTACAATTTAGCTTCTCTCAATAACAAATCAGTCACTAATAACATTGACCTCATTTCAGACCAGAATGATGATACTTCTTTAAACCTTCCTCTCATTATATATGAATAAAGTAATTCTAGCCTATGTTATGTTGATAATGGGGTGTTAATACACTGCGACCTAAAAGATCTATTGTGCCCCCTTCTGTCGCCACTGCACTAAGGAAATGTCTCAATGCCTATAGCGACCCTTCCAATCCTATTTTCTCAAGGAAGTGTAGGATTTGAAGTGGCTTCAAGTTAGGTAAGTCTCCCTCTTCTATTTGATATCCTCCTAGATATAGTGCCCTTGGATTCTGGAGTGCTGCACATTCAGTTAGGATGTGAATGGAGGTTTCGTCCTCCTTCTCACAGAATCTGCACTCACTATCCTCTACTACTCTCAGTTTACTTAGGTGTCCTTTTAGTCGGCAGTGCCCGGTAAGGATCCCTGTTACAATACGTAGCCTGTTCTTGCTCAGGCAGATGCAGGCTTCCGATCTTTTTTGGTTATATTCACCCAGAAGTATCTTGGCCTGTCTCAGCCCCAAGAGATTGTTCCAATTATCGGTTCTTCTACTACCCAATTCTTTTTTAATCTCTTCTAATATTATGTTACTGCTGATACCGCAGAACGGCTCAGGTCCTACAAAGGGTGTTTGAGCCCCTTTCCTTGCAAGACTATCTGCAATCTCGTTACCCTGTACCCCGTTATGTCCCGGGACCCAAGTGAGAGTAACTCTATTTTTCTCGCCTAGCTCATTCAATTGTTCTAGGCATCTCCATACCATTTTTGAGCTGATTACGTAAGAACTCAGCGCTTTGATGGCTGCTTGACTATCGGACATGATGATAATCTCTTGTCTATGATAGTTTCTCTCGATGTTAAACTGGATACACTTCTCGATGGCGTGAATTTCCGCCTGGAAGATGCTTGGGTATTTTCCCAAGCTTTCGGAGTGCTTGGTTCTCGGCCCATACACTCCTATTCCAGTTCCTTCTATGGTTTTGGAACCGTCCGTATACCACTGAATAGCACGTCTTTCGGTTGCAAGCGCGATGGATTCTTGGCTCCATTCTTTCTTGCAGCCCAGCTCTGTGGTTTTGAAGTTTTTCACAAAACTGTACTTCTTTTGCATTTCATCCTGGGGCATGTCCCAGGTATGTTTAGTCCTGAAGCAAGTAGACTTTCGTCTGATTACTCCGCTCCTGATCATTCTATATCGTGTCCTTTTTGCCACATTCTCTATCATCAAATGTAGAGGGGTGAGGTTTAAGATCACCTCCATTGCGGCCGTAGGACAGGTTCTCATTGCACCAGTAATGCAAACACAGGCTAGTCTTTGTACTTTTGAGATATTAGCTCTCGTAGTAACTAAACTAGTTCTGTTACTCCAGGCTATAGCCCCGTAAGTGATGATTGGTCTCACTATTACAGTATACATCCATCGCAGTATGTTTGGGTTACATCCCCATCGTTTACCCGCCATGTTTCTGCATACCATTAGGGCTTAATTCTAGCCTAAGTTTTAAAAATACCAACCTCGGATCAGATAATATTCCAGAAATATTATTAAAACATCTTTCAAAATCTGCAAAAATATATCTTCTTCACACAAATGATACAGTTCTTTTCTCACAGAACCGGAATGGAACTTAATATTCTTTGAATTTAGCCAATTCTCCAAATCTTTTTTTAACCACTTGGTTGTGGGCATTTTTTCTATAAGTCTCGAGTGATAACTTGCATTATCCATTACTATTATACAGTTCTGAGGAAGAAGATGTATAATTTGTTCGAACCACTCTTTAAAGACATCAGCATTCATGTCCTCATGGTAGTCACAGGTACGAATAGATTCAAAAGTCAATAAACCACCTCTAACAAAACCGTTTGAACTACCGATGTATACTATTATTAGCACAGCTTATACAATACAGCTCCACAACTCCGTGTCGGCGTCTTTGATCTGGCGGTCGAGAACCAAGCAAGACGGAATGGTGCTATCTCTGTTAGATTAAAGGGAAAAGTGGGGCCCGGATTAAGCAATTTTTTTATTATTGAAAAAATTGAAAACCTTGACGTAATAAGGTTGGTTACATACCATATTAAGTAAGTTTTGGGAAATTAAATTTTTAATTTGTTTTAAATCTGTCAAATATAATTAAAAAAATTATTTAAATATAAATATTACGAAAAATAGCACATCTTTCGGATTAGAGGTAAAATAATTTGTATGTGGCTAGTAAAATCCTCGTTAACAAATGTTTTGAGCTAAAACAGTCACTTCACGACAAATTGTGACTTGGATCCTTTTTACACCAAGGGCTTCAATTGTTAAAGAAATGTGTCACGCTCGTGGATGCAAATCAAGTGGTACCCCGTGTCTCTGGCAAGTGTTACTCTTCGCGCAAAGGGTTTATACCTAGATAAACGAATGCTTCGACTGAGGTCTGGGAACTCTATGGTATTTTGGAATTATAAAGAATTTGTGCTTTTATTTTAACAATATTGGTTATATTTAGATGTATTCTTATTAATTGAAATACAGATTTGTAGAAGTAATACTTTAACAGTTTTTATTAATATAATATATTCAATTTTTATCTGACCATACCGAAGTAGGGAATTTTGAAACTTTAAGTAATGTGAAATTTGAATTACAATATTACACGATATCACATAATTAGTACTTATTTTAGGTAGGTACTAAATTTGTACTTGGAGAAAGTAATATCGATTTTTACAAGAAAACTTGAAAAGTAAATTAATTTAGTTCTTATTTCTGATGTAAAACTTAAACCTAGAAAACAAATAAATTGTAGTTTGTTCAACAAGGGTGGATATGATAGTCATATCACACAAAGACGAAGTTTGAGCACGACGTCGTAGGCGGAGTACTCAATCGTCTGATTGTGATATGAACAATCCACTCGATATGGTCAGTATATTTTTTCTACGACCCACTAACGAAAATCTACAAATTTAAAAAATTATTTTAGGTTATTTAGACAAAATAACTAATTTTAAAATAATTTACGAAGTTGACTAATTTATAAAATAAAATAAACATGAAAAATTAATTAGTCCTCGGCCTAGATTCGATCCCGGGCTTTTCGCATGGAAGGCAGATGTTCTGTCCTCATCTTCACCGAAACTTTCAGGACTTTAGTTTTAATACTCGTAATTAAATTAGTATCATGTAGTTTAATTAAAATTTATTTTTTTTTTAAATGTGGACATAATAAAAACAAAAATGCTATTATTTATCGAGTCTACACAAAAATTTTAATGTTTATTTAATATCAATAACTAAAATATATATTGACAATTAGTTTAACAGAATTATCACTTATTTAAAATTTTTTAAATAATCGGAGTTGGGTGACCAAAATATGAACTGTGATTTGTAGATTTAATTTTGTTAAAGTGTTCTCACTACCTAAAATGGATATGAAATATATTCGTAGTTGAACGCAATAACATAATTTTTCGTTTTGTAGTATGTGCGTAGATTGGCTAATATCCATGCACAGATTACAAAACGAAAAAGTATGCTATTGCCTTCAATTGAACGAATATATTTCATATCCATTCTAGGTAGTGAGAACACTGCAAAAAAAAATAAATTCGCCAATCACCGTTCATATTTTGATCAACCGACTGCTATTATTTTTAAAATTTTAAATAAATGACAATTCTGTCAAACTAATTGTCAGTATATTTTTTAGTTATTGAGATTAAACATACAATAAAATAAGTTATTCTTTTGGAAAACGTTAGCATGGATGACTAAAGGGTATTGGGTTAATTAATTCTAAAAGTGTGGTACAAATGTTATTTTTTGTACCCAATTCTTCAAAATTATTTTAAAATATCTTTTCAATATTGAATATTAGTTCTACAAATTCATCATTTGACAGTTGCAGATTTCCAAATGTATCTGAATTGGCGTTATCATATGCCTTTTAAAAGCAATAAAAAGAAAAATCGTCTAATTCAACGTGATCTTTGTTATATTTAAGACAGGTATCGCAGGAGTGGATCCGCAAGGCTTTTATTAAAAGGTAACCACACACATACCTGATAAAAATTTTCTGTAGCAATTCGTCTTTACAATAATTTAGGGTGTTAATAATTTCATCATAAAATAAAATACAAGGTGTTCCATTTAAAAAACATACATTTTAATTTTCCAGGCAAAAACGTGACACCCTGTATATCCAAAGATATTTTTAAAATATGTAGGTATTTTTAAAATCCATATAACTTTTATTTAAAACTTTCTTGCGTGTCTACAACAAAATAATGAACAATAACGCACTAATGAGACACCCTGTATAAATTATATTTTAAACAATGAAAATTTCTTATAATGTAGTACTTATCGGTTTGGGTCCTTGGGAAAACTAAAGAATGTTTTCTTGCAGGTATAACCCTTATTAAAACAGCTTTTGACTGCACAAACTCATTCTACTCACAGCTAAAGAGTCACCAAAATAATAACAGTACCTTTATCTCAAACAAAATCAACGAAATTATAGGCTCCATGAAATTATACAATCAACGAAATTATACGCACGACTCAACACCTTGCCTAAGTACGCTTCTGAACGCCAAAACCGTCTTTTCCCTTCGAAGGCGGAGCTTAAGCGATGCGCGACGAAATCGACGCAAACCGTTGCCGCCAAGAGAGTGTTTTAGCTGTATTGTATAAGCTGTGTTATTAGTCTGCGCCCCTTTCCTGATGGTGGATTTAAACCAGTAGATAAATTATTTAAAAAAGCCTGTCTTCGACTTGTAACAGTTTCATCTTGCCAAAATTTATTTGGTTTATGTCCCTCGTGGATCCATGTTTCATCTAAATAAAATATATTTCTTCTTTGGTTTCTCATTTCTTTTATAGTCCTTAGGTAATTTCTTCTCCATACTACAATATCGCATCTTTCTATTAAAATAGACTTTCTGGAATGCTTTTTCCATAGAAAACCTATTTCTTTTAAAAGTTTCCATAGTGTGCTTCGACTCATTTCAGGGTAATCCTTATCATCTCGAACCGTGGCAAGAACTTTGTCTACTGTCGGAAATTCTTTTCTAAAGAAGAACGCATGCACTTTCCTTCGAAGTCTTTCTTTCAAAAGATTTTCTAATTGAAATTTTGGTTTTCCTGGAGCTTTACGTGCTGTTTGAAACTCGCCACATTTCTCTTCTTTAACAACTCTGTAAATCGTAGATTTCCCAACACCAAGCGTACTACTAACTAATTCCACTGTTTCATCAACACTTTTACATAAATGTTTGTCTGTAAATGATTTAAAACAATTAAATATTAATGTTTTTTCGTTAACTGTTAAAGGACCGATTTTTTGTCGTTTCCACGGCCCTTCCAAATTTTCCATGATCACACTAGAATTCACACTGCACCTTGCAAGTTGCAACTAAACGACATTTAGTAAACTGTCAAGAATACACAACTTGGACCTCCTTACTAAATGGAAAACCTATAATCGCATTTTCGGTGAAATTTTTGGGAATTAAAATAAAACAAAATTGGCAAATAGGTACTTATTGAAAATAATCTTAAGATACGGCTATGTAATCTTTAATACACAGGGCTTTTGGCCTGTACAAACCTTTTTCTATTGTTCTGTACAGCTTATGTTTATAAAGGACCAATAAAAGACCCAAAACTTGTAATAGCTCAGGTACATTTATTACAATTTTAGGAAATATTTAGATTATTCTGTAAAAATATTTAAAATGACCGTACTAAGTTTTGCATTAGAAATGCTAATTTATTACTCTCTCATACATAAAAATAGACTATAGCAAATGAAAAGTATGTTGTGTATATTTTGTTACCTGCTTACTCTAGGATTAATTTTATGATACGCATAAAAAATATTTGTTAGTAAGTACATATTAAAAATAACTTACAAGATCGTCGATTAGAATACTCAAATTGAAAATTAATGGCTTATACACTGTTTTAAGTTTTATTTAATTTTACAAACAAAAAAATCAAATTAAAAAATAAATAATAACTGGTGAGGATTGAACTCACGACCATCAGGTTTAAAGACAAACGCGCTAGGCTCTACACCAACAAGACATGTTAAATATGAGAGTTAAAAACAGGGTAATTCATTTTTAATATTTTATTTATCATTTAAATATTAAGGAAAATGAGTTTGAGTATTAAATGTTCAACTAAAAGATTTAGATTAGTCTACATTTTCTTTTAAAATACCGATTAGCTTTATAATAGCAACAATAGCGTGTGCAAAAAGTAATTTTCCGCCTATATGCGTCAATAATGTCAAACTATGACAATTCATGGAAAACGTCAACTTTTCAGTTAGATTTGAATGTGCAAAAGCCTCCTTTGGATAGTGATCGTAGAACAAATATATTTAAGTAATAATTTTATCATATCTAGTAAAAATTCTTAAATAGAAGCATTCGAGATAATATTTTACCCGATTTACTGTAATCCAAAAGGACGTAAGCCAAAAGGGCAGGCAACAAACCGTACAAAATGTAAAAGGACAATGACACGACCATTAATTCCTGTTCGCTGCAACCGGCATAGTAAAACCGCGTCGGTAAATGTGCAACTGCACCATTTGATTCCAGAATTGGGGATTCGAAAATCGGGATTTCGGTGGCAGCGTCGACACAGTGGCTAGCTGTTTAGCGGTTGTAGAACAAACTCGAAACTTTCTGCGGAATGGCCTTTTATTGCTTTTGGTACAAGCCACTTGAAATCCGCGGCCGTTGCGCTTTCATTATTTTTGCGGTTACGACTTTTACGGCTTCATTAGGTTACGGGCTGCTGCCTCGTTGCCGCTTTCTATTTCTGGACCCTTTATTTGATTTATTATTATGACTCGTAAAAGTTTTCGAGCAAAATTTCGTTGCTAAAATAGTTTTGATTTTTTTTACGTGTCGGGTAATTGGAATCGTAACTAACTAAAATAGAAGTTTCATATTGTATAGTTGGAGGTAAAAATAACGGGAATCGTATAAAAAAACGGTTAAGAGCAATCCAGTCCCTTCTGACGTCACACCGCACGAATCTCACGACCTCCCCTTAAAGTATTTGGAACCTTGTTCGCTACATAAATTTGGCAATGTTGTGTGTCGTACGCTGAAGGATAATCATATTGGGTAGGGTCCGATTACAATTCAGGTATAGTCATTTTAACCTATCAGATTAAAACAAGAAAACCGACAATTCCGAAGCAGAAGCGGATGATTAAAACGCACCTATTAAAAATATTGCGCCAAGATGTAGGCAACACGTAATAAGGGATCAAAATGGCGGAGTTTTCTTCTTTTAAAAGACACTCAGAAAGCTGCGCAGTGCGACCATTCTCCATATAGTAAAAGAAAATCAAAGTATGTGAGAGGAACACATTAATTGGCGCGCCGCTCACAAACAAGGTTGCCAAACCAGTGTTGCCAGTCTAGTACAATTCACAATTGTACTAGATGTAGTACATTCTGCGTGCATCAGTGTTCACGTGTAAAATATATATATATATATATATATATATATATATTGTGTTTCTTTCGTTATCAATAAATACCTCCTTTTTTCCTCTTCAATGAATTAGATGTCACTGCAAATAGAATTCAAAAAATCTGGTACCTTTAAGGAATCTAGTACATTTTTAGACAAATCTGGTACATAACAAAAATATATTCTAGCAACACTGTACCAAATCAAACAAACTGTCATTCCATATTCCGTCATTCCTCTACTTATTTAAAAAAATTTGTTTCATTAAGAACTGTGACATTAATAAATTGAAAGTATGGGTGTCAATTCAACGATTGTTCCCGAAAAACTTCTTTAAGGCAAGGTACCTAAATAAAAGTATTTTTATAGTTGTTTATTTAACTATAAGTTTTACGAATCTAATTTGTTTTATATTTTGTTTCAGTGTCTAAGACTATCCAAAAACTACTTCAAAATGGTCTATTTTGTACCCAATTGTAAATACTATGAAGTAAGAAGTAAGCCAATAATTTGTAAATTTTTGTTTCACACAAAACCTGCTAAAAGGAAAAATTTGATTATTCTGATAAGGTAACTACTTGACATCATTATGGAAATGTACAATAAACTTCTGATAAAGATAAAGAGATAAATGGTTTTTCACTTTAAAAGTCTGAATTGTAAAAATGGATCAACCAGTTAATTTAATATACACTCATAATGAGAAAACGGTATGTACATTTAAATAGTTTATACATAAGGGTATGTTAGCCTGGTGGGGGTTGGTTGTAGTTTAGCCATTGCTTTGTAGCTTAGATTGCTTGCTTGTTTGCTTGGTAGGTAACTCTTTCTTCATGCCAATGAAGAATTACAGTAATCGAGTGTTTGCTACCTCGTGACACCGCTGGATATGTTAATATTGCTGCTCTATGAATAACTCTATTAACTAACTAAATGGAACTCCATCAATAACCCAAGCTAAGGTGTAAGGCAACGTGCTGAAGGCTGAATGGCCGCTGGGAAAGCAGTTGCGAACGTTCCTCTGGGGGCACTTCCCCCTTGTATCTAGCCTTACCCGGCCGTTCCCTAGCTACTCGTGGGACCAATATGGATCAAACAAACCCAACAACAACCGCTGACAGGGAACTCCCAGAAGGAGAAAACCTTCCACAGCAAATAACAACAGAGGTAATTAAAACCGAAACGATTCCAGAAGAATTAACTTCATCAACTTCTGAACAACGCCCCAAGGCGGAACAACCTTCGAAGGCAAGTGGTATTTCCACAAATCCCAAGGAAGGAACTAGCCTGAAACAAGTTGCCTCAAAACTCCACAGGACTCGCCTGGAGCCGCATAAGTGACTCTCAGGTGCCCAAAAGAGGAAACTGGCAATCGGACCCAGAGCTGAGAGAAGAACAGAGAAGAAAGGAGCCAACCGAACTCCAAATCAAACTCCCCAACTCAAACGGGGCCGCCTCCAAAGTGACAGTCCGTCTTCAACGGAGGTCAAGGTAAGAGGTCACCCTAAGAAGCCTAAAATTGGGTCTGATAGAGCAAGGGCAACCACATCTGCATCGCAAGTGGTAGAAGGTGGCTTGTGCCTAAAGAATTTTCCAAGGAAAAACTGACTGAGGAGCAAGCGAATCAGACTTAGGAAAAACTGATGGGAGAAATTTTGAAGAGTGGGGAGGGATCAGGACCACAGTTCAAGA